>JAUZSX010316119.1:269-11955 GCA_034780655.1 Idiosepius hallami | reverse complement strand
ATATATATATATATATATATATATATATATATATATATATATATATGTATATATCGTGATCAGTTATTTTCCCAACTAAAAAAAACTAATCTTGCTCACTTTCTTTAATGAAAAACCTGTTTTAAAAGGTCAAACCTTTGCAAAATCTTTTCTTGGATCTTAAGCTGTTCTCTCATTGAGAACAACTTTGGAACTTAATGAATGAATGGCAGGTGTGTGAAGTGGACACAACGAGGTGAAAACCCATGGATATATTGCACCATACGGGTTTTTTTTTTGGTTTTTTTTTTTTTTTTGGAATGGTGCAGATCCTGCTGAAAATCAGAGGAAACTTGTTGGCACTCTGATTCCAATGAAAACCACTGGTTGCTGGCTGGGCAAGCGCTTGGTGATTGGTTTGAGATATCTTAATATAATAATAATATTCTAGTATTTGACCGGTATATCACAGGGCCTGCTATATGAATTTAGCATGAAAAAAGATTAGAAATGAATTTACTTTGGTATAAAATTTAGTATAAAAAAGACATTGCACGTCTTCCAAGATAATAGGCTCTTCTAATTATCTTAGTGGCAAGTCCCCAGCGCCGGTCAAAGTCGGGCTATACTTCTATTATTTAATATATTTTGTATATTCAGATTTTATATATTTTATATTCAATAAAAAGTGAACTTAAAAAAAGGCACACTTTTAAATGGTTAAAGATATATTTTTTAAATTAGTGTTACTGTTGCATTCTGTTGTTTAACCAATTAAAATAAATCTTACCCATAAAGAAATCCCGACCCAAAAATTGTGAAGAAATGAAAATACCTTTTTATTCACTTTTCAACCTGCTGTTTCGTATGTCAATACACATTCTTTTGTTTGGGGTTAATGGGTAGTTGAGAAAATGTGAAATCTTTTCTCCTAAAACAGTTTAATGATATCACTTCTATTTTTTTAATGACAGCTTCTACATTGCGTCCCTTCATTTTCCCACCAAATTATCCTACTCGTTTATTTGACCGCCATTTTGAATTCAAGATTTCTATACCATTAATGAACGTACGGAAAATCATGGCAACTGAATTGATGTCTTGCGGCACTTGCAGGCAACTATTTTCGCGAGGTCTAATTAATTGGAAGACCAAACTAGGAACGAAATTTTATTTCTATTTTTTCTATGTGAAAAAACATTTGAGGATAAATAAGTACCATTCACAAAAAATAATGATTCAGCACGAGTGAGCTACTACAATTCGTTATGTCTCTTTTGCATTTTATTTATACACAAGAGGAATTCCAATTACAACTTTGACAAATTTAGATAACTAATTGTGCTTAAGGGAAAAGGCGAGCTTCGAGGATTGACGAGACGTGAACTTGGCTACAGCAGAGTTTAATTGTCGGCGTTCAGTGAAAGGAAAATGATATGAAGCCATAGCTTATAGTGAATTACGAAGCGGTAATTCAGTGAAAAGATCAGTGGAGTTTACATGGATACAGTTGTTTTCAGTGGACGAAGAATTGAAGAATCGGAAACATTGGATTAATTACAGATGTTTTGCTTTCATGAAACGAAAACTTTGTTGATCTGTTGCATTGAAGAGTTGATTGTATGTAACTGCTACTTTTAATGATTGATCTGTTAATAACAGAATATATTTTATGTTTATAATACAATCTTTATTAACCTGTTATATTAAAAAGTTTATTGTTATATTGTTTTGATCTTACAAAGTTAATGATTAAACTATTAATTGAACTACTATAGTGTTTAGTACCTTGTTCCTAAGCAATTTTAAAGGATTCTTTTTACAAGTTAATCTGAATTCATAAATAATGCTTACCAATTATTAATACTTGCTATTCGAATTTTATTTCGCTTTAATGAACCAGATGGGATTGGAATTGCATTATTTTGACTGAACTTATCAATTCATGGCCTGAAAGTTTCATATTTTTGCTGCAGATATTGACAGATAGGGTGGCGAGGTGGAACATTGGTAAAAGCTCGAACTATGTAATCGTAATACGCGAGTTCAAATCCCAGTCGAAATCATCGGATCTACCTTTAGCTGCCGCGGCGAGATGGGGCTTGTTAACTCGAGAGAGTATTTAATCTAGATGAAGGGTTACACTGATTACAAAAGCTTAGGGAAATATCACTGCAAAGAGGCTAAAAGATGGGCTTTTTGCCGTAACAAGGTGGGCCCTCTTGCAGTACCGGGCCCTTCGCCAATCTTGATGACTAGTTTGGACTTCGGTGCTTCAATCTTGGTTAGTGTAGTATCTGTTGCACATCAAAACCTCCAATGCTTGTGCTCAGCAGAGCGAACCTGCTACGGCTGGCAGCAGAGGAAGCGGCAGCTTCTGGCCAAAAATAATCTGAGTAAAATATACAGACGCCCTATCGTATCGTTTCTCTCTAGATGAGGTTCCATAGCCTTTTTCTGGAGAAAGACTGCAAGGCAGCTGTAGGATATGGAATCAGAGTTCCCAGTTCTTAGTCTTGTTGCCTTAACAAGGGCCACAAGGCAGTGGTGTTTATCTGGGCTTTTGTAATCAGTGTTGTTCTTTATCTAGATGAGAACTCTCTCGAGTTAACGAGCTCCATTTGCCTGAGGCAGCTAAAGGTAAATGCACTGGCTTTGACTGGGATTTGAAGTCGCGCAATGCGATCCCATAGTTTTTACCAATGCTCTACCTGACAGTCGTGTCTGTAAAACAAATCATTAAATTCTATACATTGGACTAACAAGTTATTATTTTTAACTTAAGTTAACAAGTTATTATTTTTAACTTAAGTCGTCTTCCTTGTATACAGTCATCAGATAACCCTTTAACAGGATTGTTTAATTTTTGTTTTTATTCATCCGTCTTGCAAAACTATATTTTCTCCTCCTTTGAAGAAACTACAATTAATTGTTAAAAGATAGATTATTAATGTTATTAATAATCAGTGATTAAATAATGCTTTGGCTATCATTAATCTATAGAATTTATTTCATACTTGATTATTTTAATTAGAACCCGTAGTTTTTCAGAAAGTAATTATTATTTAAATTGAATATTTTCGTGGAATTATTGTTGGTATTTTTTCTATTTTCTCAATTATTTTTTGTTCTTGTTTGCGCTCCCTTATTTTATTTTATTTTTTTCACGTTTTCTCTTTCCAGCTACATATCATCAATTTAATGAGTTTTCCAACTCTTCTTTTTCTTCCTCTTTACTATCCTAAAATGCTTCTTCTCTTTCTTCTTCTTTTTCTTCTTCTTTTTCTTCTTTTTCTTCTTCTTCTTCTTCTTCTTCTTCTTCTCCCTCTTTATCATCCTAAATTGCGGCTTCTTCATCCTCCTCCTCTTCTTCTTCGTTCTTCGTTCTTCTTCCTCTTTATCCTCCTAAATTTCTTCTTCTTTCTTCTTTGTTCACTTTTCCTTTTTCATTTTCTTCTTCTTCTTCTTCTTCTTCTTCTTTTTCTTCTTCTTCTTCTTCTGCTTCGCCATCTTTTCCTTTTCTTCTTCTTCCTCTTAATTTTTCTTTTTTCTTTTTTCTCTTCTTCTTCTTCTTCTTCTTCTGCTTCTTCTTCTTCTTCTTCTTCTTCATTTTCCCTTTGTTCTATTCTTTCTGTTCTTTCTTTTTTCTTTCTTCTTCATCTGTCCCGTCTTCCTCTGCTCCTTCTTCTTCTGCTTCTTCTTCTTCTTCCCTTTTTTATTCTTCGTTTTCATCTCCCTTTTATGCTTACCTTTAATCTTTTTTTGTCGCTCTTTCAATATTTTCTTCTTCCTATTTTTCTTTGTAATCTTCTTACTATTATATGATTATTATTATTATCATATTTTTTTCAACTTCTCATTTATTTATGTTTCTCTGTATATGTTTAATACTCTTTCTAGTTTTCTTCCTCCTTCTCTTCTACTTTCTTCTTCTTTCCTTGTGTTCTTTCCCACGCCCTCTCTCACTTTTTACCTCACTTCTCCGCCAATTATGTTACTTAGTTTCACATAACGTCATCAACAACCAATCAAATCTTTCAGTCAGGCCGACGTTTTATTAAAATCCTCTATGAATGATTGTTCTCACTTTCTTTCTTTCTTTCTTTCTTTCTTTCTTTTCTTTCTGTCATTCTCTCTATATGCTTACATCCTTGTATCACCTTAATAATGGCATTGTGCCAAACTTAGTTGGTGCTGCTCACCAAGTAAATATAATATCCTATTCTGTCATTATAGTTTTCCATCACCTTCATTCTTTCTTTCTTTCTTTCTTTTATTCATTCCCTTTTTTCCATTTCTCTCGTGCTTTTTGTATATCTTTTACTCTTTTTCTCTCCATTTCCCCCTTTCTCTCTATTCATTCCATCCATCGATCTATTCATCTATCTATCTATCTATCTATCTATCTATCTATTTATTTATCTATCTATCAATCTATCTATCAATCTATCTATCTATCTCTCTATTTATCTATTTATCTATCAATCTATCTATATATCTATCTATCTATCTATTTATCTATCTATCTATCTATCTATCTAACTATCTATCTATCAATCTATCTATCTATCAATCTATTTATCTATCTAACTATCTATCAATCTATCTATCTATCTATCTATCTATCTATCTATCTATCAATCCATCCATCCATCCATCTATCTATCTATCTATCTATCTATTTATCTATCTATCTAACTATCTATCTATCTATTTATCTATCTAACTATCTATACATCTATCTATCTTTTTATCTATCTAACTATCTATCTATCTATCTACGATTCCATTGAAACGAATACAAGTATAGAACATGTTTTATATCGTACAATATAATAGGAATTTTTCGGTTATGTTTAGCCCTAAATTCATAAAGCAAAAATCATATTAAATTAGAGGCTGAATATATTGGGGCAGCATGAGTTAGCAGATGCATCGTGGGATGAGCTTGGACACTTCGTCAGAGATGTTTTTCCTGAGATCATTATGTGTTTCGGGTCTTTCAACATCAGACACCATACCCTGGTGACCCAAAATAAAATATCTTGAAATATATATCTTTCTCCAAAGATGATTGTTAAACTTTCTTGTTGATTTTTATTTCATTTTATTTATTCATTTTATTTCATTTTATTTTTCGTGAACCCCTCTCCTTTTTTAATGTAAGTAAAAGTTCCAAATGTTACATATTGGAATATACCTTCTCATTGAAGTTTCTCTCCTGATTTCACCGAATTCAAGATGGTCTGCTTATCTTCATCAGGTGATTTTTATTATTACAGAGTTGAGACTATAACAAGCAAAACAGCAAAGGTGGTATCGTTAATTCATGTAGAAAAAAAACGGTTAAGTAACGTTAGGCCTGTTTAGTACTTAAATGAGTTAGGAATTCCAAGTAAGCAACAAACAGTATAAAAACTGTACTCAGTCAAAATTGTAGAAAGTGCAGATCAAGTTTAAAATTAAATGAAAAATAAAAGATATTCATTATTAACAAACAATAAACCCTCTTATACTCCAGAGTTATATATAACTTCTTTGCCAGTCATCAAACATCCGAGGGAAAATCCGCTTCAGACAGTGGATAGGCAGTTGGACTTCGGAAACGTAGTTCGTGAGATCGAATCCTAGTCGTTCTATTTTGGTTTATAATTGAACTTATACGCTTGGGAAAAGTATAGATTGCCACATGCCCCCAGCTATTGATAAAATAGTGAATACTGTAATATTCAAAAAACTGTATGTGGACAAAAAAAACGTTTATGAAAAAATGATTGTTCTCGGCATTAAATGATTTAAATAGTTTGATAAGTCGTGAAACAAAACAAACGAAATATGTAATTATAGTCAATGTGATGGAACTGAAAGATTTCAGAAAAGAGAATTTTGTTTTTGATGAAAATTGATAGTGAAAATTTCAAGGTTCGGTTAAAAAAAAATGGCATGATTGGTTTCAGAGATTTTATTTAAGATGGTAAGAACAATGAAGAATACTAAAGGGGAAAAGGAAAATAGTCAGAAGAAGTTTAAGGAAAATAAGAAAAAGCATAAGAAGAAAGAAAGAAAGAAAGAAAGAAAGAGAAATAAAGAAGAAAGAATAGAACAAAATTAAGAAGAAGAAGGAGGAGGAGAAGAAGAAGAAGAAGAAGAAAAAGCATAAGAAGAAAAAGAAGAAAAGGAAGGGAAGAGGAGGGAAAGAGTAATAATAAGAAGAAAGAAAGAAAGAAAGAAAGAAAAAAGGAAGGAAGAAAAAAGAAGAAAGAATAGGAAAATAGAACAAAATTAAGAAGAAAAAGAAGAAAAAGAAGAAGAGGAAGAAGAAAAAGCATAAGAAGAAGAAGAAAAGGGAGGAGGAGGAGGAGGAGGAGAAGAAGAAGAAAAAGAAGAAGAAACAGAAAAAAGAAGAAGAAGAAGAAAAGAAATAAAAAACGAAGCTAGTGCACACTAATTTGAAATTGATATAAATTTATTGAAATAAATCACTTTTTGTGGGCTTCTTCTAGACTCATAAACAAAAAAGGAAGCAGTGGTAAAAGCCTGTACCCTGGAATCGTATAACGCTAGTTCAAATCTTTGCCAGAACCAACTTATTCGCTTTCAGCTGTCTCGGGTGTAAGGATAACACTGATTCCCAAAACCCAGATATATGAAACTCATCAACTCAGGTAGAGTAACTTATCTCGGTGAATAGTGACACTGAATACAAAAACCCAGGGGTATGATGAGCACGTAAAATGGACTTGTGCCTAACTTGGGTTGGTGTTCGACCAAATAAATAAATCCAAGAAACCTATATTTTTTAACTTTCTGAAAACCTCTCCACACGTCGAAGTTTCTCTTTCTTTCTTTCTTTCTTTCTTTCTTTTCTCCCACCTTTCTCTCTCTCTCTCTCTCTTTCTTTCTTTCTTTCTTTTTCTCCGCTCCTCTTTTTTTCTTTCCTTCTTTTCTTTCGTTCATTCTTTCTTTCTTTCTATCTTTCTTTCTCAACAACCACGACAACAAGATTAAGACGGGATGAGAACAAAATATGGATTAACAGAATGAAGATTAAGATATTTACATCGATTTATGGGTTAAATTTTTCCCAATAGAAACAGATTTTCAATTCAAAAATATCGTTTTGTTCAATTTTCTTTTATTTGTGCTCATTCAAGAAATAATTCTTCGGATTTTGCTCGATTGCCTTTCCTCAAAGTTCAGGCATGCAGCTTTGACGGGTTGGCTCCATGATTTCTGATCCATTGCTCTAGACTCCCAATCCCCTATGTCCATGTTTAGGACCATCAAGTTAGGAATAAAATTATTTACTCTGTCTTTAAAAATCATTTTCACTTAGACATGGATTTGGTAATTGCATTTGCACTACTAGTAAATCTAATCTCGGTTCGTTCTAAGAATAGTTGAGTTTAAGCCAATGAAAACACACAATTGAATATCTTTCGTTTTAAACTTTTTCCCCCATTTATCATAAATAATGACATTGTGTTAAACTAACTTTCAAATCTCGACTAATTCTATTTCCAAACTCATTTCCTCACAATTTACAGACACAGTTTTCGTTTTGCCAACAAATAGATGAAGATGGTAATTATAGTACCATCACAGTCTCTGCTAAAACTAATTTCTATTTTTTCATTTTATTTTAATTGTTTTTCCCCCTTTATCTTAATTTCAGTTTTAAATGTCTTTTTTTTTTTAATTTTTCATTGTTGTTTCTTCTGTTCTTTTTATCTCACTGGACAGTATTTTAAAATGTCGCTCTTTTCTGACACTCATGTACTTTTCATTTATTCTGTATTTCATTTTCTTATACTTTTTCGTCGTTCTCTCTTTCTTTCTTTCTTTCTTTCTTTTCTTTTCTTTTTTTCGTTTGCTTCCTATATTTCCTTCTAACTATTTTCTTCGTCTGAAATAGGGTATTTGGTTCTTTAACTTTTTACATGAAACAGAATTTTTATTTCAGAGGATCTTTCTTAAGTAATTTATATCAATCCTAATTTTGCTTTTGGGATGAAAATTTAGATTTGTTAAAGTCATTTTTAAAAATTTCAGCAGATTTTTTAAAAGTGACATCAGAAAGTTGCTTTGCTCCTTTTATTATGTACCATAACACAGTCATCTTCGAGTCTGAACGATTGTATAATTTTTGTTGTTAAATTTTAAAGGTTTTCTTACGCATATGGAGAGATGGTTTTCTGGCTTTTCCAAGAATTGAGTGTCTTGGCTTTCTCCATCCTACTGGTATTCTGTTGGTGTGAATATAAAACGAAAGGTCACCAAAACGAAGGCACAGGAGTGGGATGTTGTCGGCTCGAGCTCGTCACACACACTCTATCTAAAACTGTCCCACTTTCTTTTTCACACAACGCCCGGAAATCAACGACATTTACCGAAGGTTGTTCGGCTGTTTCGGCAAATCTCGGACAACATTGCGTGACAATATTTTTTTTCGTCGTTTCTGCTGCAAAAGTGTTCTGACTCTGAGTCCCGCTTTTTCGCAAATTAAGAGTCATCATTCTTAATAAATCGACTATTCAAAAGCTGAACAAGAGGTAGATGCAGTCTGTGTTTGGGGCCAGGGTCAAAAAGAGTCGATTGCCGGCATGAATATCAAACTTCAAAATTGAAATCGGTAATTATGCATAGATTTTTTTATTGTTGCTTTGAAGCTGAAATGGAATTTCGAGTGCAATATCACAACCATGAACACTTATACAATACTATGTCAATAATCAACCGACTGGACATCCCTCATAAAGAAAGACTCTCCGTGTTATCCAATTCATAGAAACTCCAGAAAAGTCTACAAAATAATCATTCTAAACCAACGCAAATTGGTCTAAATCCTCAACATTAAAATGAAATGCTTGTACAATTGATTATTGAGTTTTATATCTGGAATATGGTTCCTGTAACACACTGAATAATTGAAACAGGATATTGTCAATCAGGTTATAAAACTGAAAATCTATGTTGAATGCTGTCAATACTAAAGTGGTTTTCCTAATTAAAATCTGATATTGAATTAAGCCAATTAAATAGAAATACTGCCAATAAAAATGTTTTCATTTAAATTGATTTAGTGTCAAAGAAAATGAAATGCTGCAGTTAAAATGAATTATTCTCAGGGTATAAAGTATATTTGCAATAGTTGCAAAATATCCCTTAAGAGGTATATTTTAAGTAAAAACATAACATTTCTATAAAATACCAATAAAACAAAGCATCTTTTTATTATTATCAAATCATTCTACGTAAACTAGAAAAAAAGTATCAATGATAAAAAACGTATATTAACATAGATAATCAAAATTAAATAATACTAATAAAAATGGAATATTACCGATCAATGTGTTATATTGGTCAATAAAAAAATATATAAGTAGAAAAAAACAAAAAATTCATTACTAATCTATGCTGTATTAACCATCAAAATAAATTATTAAAATGAAATGTAAGTAATAAAAATAAGCTATTACGAATTAAAAAAAAGATTGATATATCTCTGAACAAAGTATTACAGAAAAAAGGAATATTTAAAAAAAAAAAACACCTTGTATTTGAAAATTAATTATTTTTTTCTTAAATTTCAAAAATGCTTCTCCGTTATCTATTTTTTAAATTCCAAAACACTTCATTGTATCTCTCTTTGTTTTTAAAAAAGGTTTTTTAAGCAACCGACTCCACTATTTTGTTGTTAAAATTATTCATTCGCTCAAGTCGCGTCGGAGACACCTGTTTCCGTCAGATCCCTGAAGTTAACCAACTTCGACCCTGGTGAGTAGTAAGATGGGTGACCATTTAAGAATGCCAGTGTTCACAGTTCAATTTCTTGTTTTTTTTCTGGAAAAGTAGTATCTGCTCGATTTAGCCACGCCCAGTGCTCGTAAACCGGAAATTCGAAACCGGATGTAGAACCCAATCAAACACGATGATCGCATTGTATATCAATGAGATCATCAGCAAATAGATATATATATAAACTTTTTTTTCCATTTTCCCGGCTTAATATTGGTCAGTACTTTTCTGGGCATGCCAGTTGTGCTTATAAGTGCGATGTTCTGGAAAACGATTACTCTCCTCCTTCTTCTTCTTCTTCTTCTTCTTCTTCTTCTTCTTCTTTCTGTTATTATTATTATTATTATTATGATTATTATTATTCTCTTTTTTTTTCTATCTTTTTTCATCTCATTATTCTTATTATCATCCTCATCTTGGTCAAAAAAGTTGATATGCCGTAAAACACAAAACCTAACGAATCATCTTGGTCATCATCAAATTCACTGTTCATTTCGTTTGACCAAAAAAAAAAAAAATGCAATTTAAATCCACCCTCCCACCACTACTATCAACATGAAGAAAGCAACCTCTTCCCCCCCCGCTACGTACTTTCACCATGGTTTTTGATTCTCTTTCAACGATGTCCATATTTTTCTGCCTTTCCTTTTCCAATATCTGATCCAATCGAATATCGATTTCCCAGGCTCCGCAATTATCATCATTATCATCATCATCATCATCATCATCATCATCAACATCACCATCCTGAACATCATCATCCTCAGCAGCAGCAGCAGCAACTGTTCCCTCGCTCATCTCCTCTCTACAGCCTTAGAATGTTTTGTCGCCATGGAGACATCGTACAAACCGTATATCAGACAGAACTGAAAATACATTACGGTTATTTGTTAGGGACACACATTACACATGGTCCAACACAAACATCCAACTACACACACAAACACACATACAACTACACACACATACACACACTTAAATATATATATATGTGCGTGCGTGTGTGTGAATATATATGAATATACTATAGATTAGGCAGTGAAGGTGGAGCATTGGTAGAAGCTCGGGCTGTGAGATCGTGTTACGCGAGTTCAAATCCTAGTCAAAACTATTACTTTCACCTTAGCAGCCAGGGGCAGATGGGGCTCGTTAGCTCGGTAGAGCAGTTCATCTAGGTGAAGGGTAACACCGAATATATAAAGCACGGGTAAGAGCACGTAAAAATGGCCCTGTGCCAAACTTGGGGGTGCGCACCAAGTAAATATCATACTATAGATTCCGATAGTATATAATAAAAATAGATATTTGAAAAAAACAAAATTATTTAAAATTCTAAATTATTTTAAAGTTTAAATATTACGCCTCAGTTTATCAAATAAAACATTTACGCATATATTCTTACTTCAAGGAGTAAGCAAGGAGTCGACACGCCAAGCAATTTCTAATGGCACGCAAACACTTTAAGTTTCCTGTATAAATTCTTTTAATAATCAATTAATGATAAAAAAACTCTACAGAAACTAAGGATCTCTTTTACTTTTAATGTTGCTTTATTGAATATTACCATATATTAATATATAGAAATAAAATATTAGGTTGTCCCCAAAATTCAGAAAGTGTGTCAAGGATTCTTTGATTTGAAGCCGGATGGATTTTACTTTCGATGCTTGCAGATAGATGGCAGAAAAGTTTTGGAAAATGATGGTCTTTATTTTGGGGAATAACTAGTAAAATTTCAAAATGTTTATGAGTTTTTAAAAAATGAGTGTATTGATCTTGACTTGACTTGTATAAAAAACTTTATATCAAAATTTTATGAATGATAAAATTTTAATATAAAGTTGTTTTTTTTTTATAAAAATATTGTTTTATTGCTTTTTATAAAAATATGGTTTTATGGCTATATTTA
>JAUZSX010316108.1:0-11955 GCA_034780655.1 Idiosepius hallami | reverse complement strand
CATAACTCTTTATTTTAATAGTTTTTAAAAAATGCAGATGGTTTTTGTGTTGTAATATCTCAGACTTATGAAATGTGATCTACAAGTATTTCTGTGTCTTTTATTTTTTTTTCATTTGCAAATAAAAAAAAAATTTTTTTGAGAAAAATCCATCTTGATACAAAATATGCATAATAGCATAATATAAGCCAACATGAATTGACATGCCTTAAAATCTAATATCATATATCAAAATGTTTATCAGGAATAACTAATACGAAAAAATAATACGTAAATTGAAATACCATTCAATTTTTGTATTAATGATCTGACCTCTGACGCACACACCATAGCCTACTAATATATATTAGAAGGCCATACACACACACGCGCGCACATCCATGCCAACTTACTTAAGCACTTTTGGTTTGTTTCAACTTTCTATCAAGAATTAGAATTGTTTTATCACTCAAGCTGTCCCTCAAATCAATCCAATCGAATCGAAATTTATTCTAATCATTAATGCCAATTCTTGTTCATCGTGAAAAAAACACTTTACATACTTCCATAAAGCTGTCCCCTATAGTTATTTTTTTCTTTCTTGATGGAAAGTGGACTATTTTTCTTCTTCTTTTTTTGTTCAATTCCTCAAATACCACAAAGGATCATTGCTGTTTTCCATGTCCACCAATAGAGCAATCTAATTGACATTTTACTTCATAACTTTATCCATAGAAATATAAACTTAATATTCTTGAAAATTTTAAAATCTTAGAGAATTTAATAAGATATTTCTGTCCTGGAATATGAATGTTTACAATATTTTCTTCTTTAATTAATTTCCCACCGTGTGTGTCAAAATGCTCTTGTGAGGTACTAGTAATCTATAAAAGGTTTGTTTTAATCACTCATAAATGGAATAGAATGACAAAAAAATAAAAATAGAAAATACATTTAATAGGAAAGCCTTTTAAAATAGAAGCTTTAAAAATGGAAAAGAAATTGCCATTTGTTAATTTAAGGCTACTGCTTAAAAGAGTTAGTTTTTTTTTTTTATTAAATCGAGTGCATCTAAATTTAAGTGATTCCCCAGTAACAAAATTAGGGACCTCTTTTTGTGATTAGAAATTAAGAAAATGCTGGGCTCAATAGAAAAAAAATCAAAAAAAATCCTGTAATCCCTCAAAGAAATGAAAAAAAAGATTCAATTGGAAAATTTCAGAAATGTGTTGGACGGATGATGAGAAAAATAAAATAGAATAAAAAGTGCAATCTTGAAAATATCCTAAAGAATACATTTAACTGATTAAAACTAATCAAGCAGGTAGCACTTTATTTCTTTCACACTTTTATGTACACTACCTTCTCTCCTAAATTTCAAAAAGTTATTCAAGTTTGAGACTTTAGACAATTATTTAGTTATTAGTTCCTCTCCTGTACGGTTGAATCGCGTTGGAGACACTGGTTCTCGCTAGATCACCGAAGTTAAGCAATGTAGAGCTTATTCAGTACTAAGCTGGGTAACCTCTTAGGAATATCAGGTACTGTGCCAGCAGGATGCCAAGCACCAGCCGGCTAGCCTGTGCTGGACTAACCACCCTACCAGACGAATAAAGAAAATCTGTTTCGAAACCGACTGAAGGAGTCTGCTCTACGTTCACCAGAGCAAGAGAGCTCTTTCTTTTCTTCCTTTCATTTATTAATATAAAGGGCAATTGCAGCATTGGGTTAGGTTTATATCTTCAGCATGCGGAAAACTGTGATGGGCTACAACACTTTGCCAGAATATATAAAAATTGTCATCTATGCTTTGCATACCATGAATTGATTGTGTGTAAATGGTAAATGGTTCCATATTAAAACTATGACTGGAAGATTAAGCAAATATCTACTTTTAGAGCCTGTTTAGTACAAAGATGAGTGACCTCTCAAGAATATCAGGTATTATTGTACTAGTGTGCCAGCAGGATGCCAAGCACCAGTTGACTAGCCTGTGCTGGACTAACCATCCCACCAGACGAATAAAGAAAATCTGTTTCAAAACCGACTGAAGGAGTCAGCTCTATTCTCACCAGAGCAAGAGAGCTCTTTCTTTCTTTTCTTCCTTTCATTTATTAATATAAAAGGCAATTGAAGCATCAGGTCAGGTTTATATCTCCAGTATGCTGAAAACTGTGATGGGCAACAACACTTTGCCAGAATATATAAAAATTGTCATCTGTGCTTAGCATACCATGAATTGATTGTGTGTAAATGGTAAATGATTCCATATTAAAACCATGGCTGGAAGATTAGGCAAATATCTACTTTTCCTGCTTTGGTTATTATTCTCATCATGAATGCAATAGAACAGGCAAAAAGTTTTTTTGAGTCCTTGGGATGAGGCTTGATAATTTGCAGAACTATTTTTTGGACTGTTGTCTTCATCCTTATTATTGTTATATTCACAACGTTTAGGCCGATAAACAAAATGAAAAAAAAAAAGTAACAACTCTTTGGTGTGAACTCCAGATTACGACAAGAAAGTTCCTGAGAGAGATCACCTGAAGAGGGCCGAAGTGTTTATTGTTGGAAATTTTGTGAATATAACAATAATAAGGATGAGAACAATAGCCCGAAAAATAATTCCACAGAATGGGCAAAGTTTTGAATTTTAGGAGCATTTGTTTGAATTCAGCATTTTTCAAACCCATCTTCATTGTTCCCCATTAACATCTATTATTTTCAAGATGGTTGCAATCAGGTTCTTTGTTGAGAAGCATTGAAGGAATTTTATATAATGCTATGACTATGCTATGTGTGTTCTTTGCAAGTTTTAATTCTTTCTGGGCTTTTAGTTCTTATATATCTACTTGCTTGTATTAAACTCTTTTCACTTTCTTTTTTCTTTAACTAAAAACATCACCTAGCTTCTAAAATTCACACACTCACACACAAACACATACATTGGTTGTTGGGTGATTTTTTTCTCAAGTTCAAATTGAAATTTTTATCTAATTAAGAGTTGAAGTGTATTATCCAAACCCTACTTTTTTCCAGTTTAATAGTGTTCACCAAGGCTGACAGAAAGTTGCTTCTGGGTATCTCGTATCTGCTAAATGCTTCTCTGTTCATTGTTGAGAGTGAGTTTTATAAATAAATAGTTCTGTTTGCACCTCAACATAGATAGCAAACTGGTTGCAGTTATGCAGAAGTAAACCATAAATATATCTGGGAATAACATAGAAGAGTTATCTACCTTTTATGATTTTGAATTGTTATTACTGAATGTGTCAGACAAGATTTTAAACAAACAAATATAATTTATTTGTAATAAATTATATTTTTATCATATGATTTTACTTGTATACTATACTATTGTATACTAAACTTCTTATCCTTGTCAAATTTACATTTTGGCTGATTAATCCTTGGAAGGATTTATCATTTGAAATATTGTAAATTTAACATGAAGATGAAGACTTTAAAAATGATCAAACCTCATCTTAAGGATTCTGAAAAACATGATGATGTGAAAAACATTTGAAAATCTGCAAAATGGGTTTGTTGAAACTCCTTTCTTATTTTTTGTTGTTGATGTCATTAATTGTATTCTTCATATTTGAGCAAATAAAGTCTCTGCACTCGTGAGATCTTGAATATAATTCGCTGGCCATTGCTGCCATGCTAAAACTGAAGTGATCTGATATATTCTTCTCAGGAACGTGTGTTCTGAAAACCTGAGAGCAAGAAACCTAACTTTTCCTGATGTCATCTTCAGGGATATAGGCATCAGAAGTGAGGGCCCTGGGATGGCAATGCTTGATGGTGAAGTTTGGTGCTGGTTAGTGAGGTCCATAACGGCGTCTACAGTTAACTAATAATATAAAAAGAATAGAAATAACGTCTTAAAACATGAAAAAATACACATGAATAACTTTTTTTTATGCACCATTGATTTCAGAATTTATTATATCTTACTTTTATTTTTTATTACAAAACTTCAATTTTGTTTTCATTTCAGAGCTTTATAATATTTGTGATACTCGCCAGAATAATCAAGTGATTAAAACAGTGATATTTTTTTTTTTTTATTAGTCCTCTATATTTGCAAGTTGTCTTGAGAGTACTTAGAGACCTCCATATACAAACCTGCCTTATTTTTTTTATTCCCAACTCCATTGATTAAATTTAAGAACCTTTTGTTAATTGTTTTTGTGGAGCAAAGTTCTTGAGTCCCTTCTATTCCTAACAAAATCTGAATCTGCCAACTTGGAAAATGAAACTTTTAGTATGCACTTATTTCTAATCCCTTTGTGACCAGACCAGAGATGTTGACATTTATTGACATGGTTTATAGCTAAACAGACTTTTCCAAACCATTCAACTTTGTGCTTTTATCTATGCACTTCATACACACATCGCAGAGGCAACCGTTCCTAAGAACATGCAAATTTCTCAAAATCACTTTTGATTTGAGCTCACTTTCCATCTGGAATTAAAGTCATCTGGCATTCCGTAACTTATTGATGATATTGTTAGTATTATTTTTATCTTCCCTCTCCTCATGATTATTATTATTATTATTATGGTTGCTCAATTCAAGTCAATCCTTTCTGTTAGGAATTTTGTTTAGAGAAATCATTAATGACAAATGTTGTGAATAAGAAGAATTGGTTATGGATTTGACTTGGAAAATAGGTAGGGGGATGGGTGGTTAGGGAAAAAAGGGGGGTGTCTGTGAGCATGTGTGTACGTATGTGTGTGTGGAAGCAGGGTTGGGTGAAGCAGTTGTGAAATACACTTGTGATAAACAGGATGTTATTGATTCCAAGTTACATCACTTTGTGTGGCAAATAGAATTCACTGCAACAGTTTGCTGCTTCTCCTTGTCTCTTTCTGTGTATACATGCACACATGTGTGTGTGTGTGTGTGTGTGTTGAGAATCTTCAGTTTATAACCACCTAAGAAACATTTCCATTATATCAAAGCATTTCAGATGTGTCCATCTGTGACTGTTTCAAAAATTTAAATATTTTCCTTTTTCAGAATATTTATACATAAAAAAATTATTATTAGAATTGCATTTGCAACCTTTATTTTCATGTCTATACTAGTGTATATACGTTTTAGAAATAACAGGCTATAAATATTGCATTTTTTCCAACAAATACTTGAAACTAAATTTTATGTATTTATTAACAAAACAAACTAATTTAATCGTGTGTGACTACTAAATATATATATTTTTTTAAAATAAATTTTTAAATTTTAATTGAAAATTTTCCTTTAGTTAAATTTTTTTTTCTTATAATTTAATTCAAACTGAATTTAACACATTAATAGACAAAAACTATTTCAAATAATTATTCTACTCAGCTATCAAAAATCTGTGATGACAAAAAAGATGCTGGATAAAAACTATCATTATGGACCCAATAGGTTGATATACCATGAAACAAAATACTCAATCAACATTCTACATTGTCTATTTACTTGCAAGAAACTTCATAGAATTTTTGGAAGAATGCTGATATAAAAAATCATTTTTGAATCAAACAAGCATCAAAGAAGAATTAATGCCAAATATACATTTGTACTGAAAACTTTTTGGAATAGTTGCAAACTCTGTTGGTGTAGTTGTTTTCAATTGTGAAATGTAAAACCAGTAAAGTCAGGACATTTTGCAAATAAAGAAATAATTTTTTTGTACTCAAAATGACACGGTTAGCATTATTTCCACATGATATATGAGTAATTCTGCATAGGACTGCTTGTATACAAATAAATGAATCTCTCTAGAAAAATCTGAAATTTGTTACTTTAAACCCATTTGAAGACAAATTAGTCAGAAAATTCCACTGTTGAAAAAAAACAAAAAACATCTGTTTAATAATGATAGCATTTGATATGTTAAGGTGCGTCATATATATATATATATATATGTACACATGCATACACACACACATATAGAGAAACACAATGTATTTATACATAAACTGGTTGGTGGCTTGTGTTTAAGAACTCAACTACTTAAGTTTACTTAATTGGTTATATGTCCTTTCAGGTTCATATCAAGTGGTCAACATAAAAAGGAATGTATCAAGGTTTTGGCTTTATGTTCTAAGTGCCTAGTCACATGACTTTTTTTTCCCTCTATGACACTTGCCCAGCTCTCATTTGTCTTTTATTTTTTTTTTTTTATAACTATTATTCTAGTGATATTTTTTATTCTCAATTTGTCAATTCAAATTTTGAATTTTACCTGAAAGTTTGGATAGACAACCATATACATGGATTTGGAACTTTAAAGAACTTATGCTGTTTTTTTGATAGATGACAGCTATTACTGTTCTTATTTTGTTTATAACCTTTTACTCTTAAAGACTGGATACAGTTTTTTTTTATTTCCTAAAGCAAGCCTACCATATAATACTCAAAGTCACTGATCTAAACTCAATTTTATTCATATCAATTAGCTTATCTCATTAAACTTGATTTTGTTTTCTTTGTTTTCCAGTACAATATGTAGACCTTATAGCTGAAATATGAATTTAAAGTTAACATTTAGTAAACAACAAGTTTTGTGTGTGTAAACAGATTGATTAATTAGATGCAGTTTTCAGTTTTTATAATTTTTGTTTTATTTTTTTGCTGTTTAGCAAGATCTTAAATGTTGGAATGTAGATTTAAATTTGCTTTAATAATGAAATTCTGCCTAAATTTCTTGGATATATTTACATATATATTAGGCAGCAAACCATTCTTTAGACAAAATTCATTAAATTCGAGCTAAGTCTTTTGTCAAAAAGTATTTTTAGAACTCCCTACAATATATATATATATATATAGTTAAGTATTTGACCCTTGCATAAAATCATAAAAATCTTAAAACGCAAATTTGATTATTTTTCATATCCTACTTACTGGATTCATCATAGCATTAATATCGTTCAGCTCACTTTAACAATATTTAAAATTGCTTTAATTACCTTTTTTAATTGTGTTAAGTTTTATTTTTAAAATCAAATTATTTTTTCTACTAAAATAATATATTTTCTTGCAAGGCAAAAATCAGAAGTATTATTTATCTAAAGTATTTGATTTGTGTGTTTGTTTTGTTTGTTTTTCAAGTCCATATGAATGTATTCTATTTTTTGGCTTCCAATCCATCAATAATGTAATTATTCATGAAGTTCTAGGACAACTTCTTTGTCTGCTTTAAAAATATATGAATAATAAGAAAACAAAAAAATGAAGGATTTACACATTTTCATGACTGACATCTACATAGCTAAGATCTTTCTTGCAAAATAGTTAAAAAAAAAACATAAATAATAATAATAAAAGATGATATTTTTTTTAATGATTAAAAAAAAAGGGAGAGAAATGGTGGGTATTAATTTTGTGAGATAAAGTTTGTCTTTGGGTGAGATTTACACTCAATGCATGAATTCTCTCTTTTTTTTATTCACTTTTCTTTTTCTTCTTTCTCTCTCTCTCACTGCACACTACAACACTTGAACTGATGCCAGAATCCATTTGTGTAATTTAACTGTGATGCAATGAGCCTGTAGAATTCTAAGTGACACTCTCCATCCTTCTTTCTATTACTTTCTTATCTTAGAGATTATCACTCTCATTTATTTTTCTCTTGATTTTAATCACTCCTTTACCCTCTCTGTTTTTCATTATTCTTTATTTTCCTCACATAAAGACTCTCTTTCTCTCTCTCTAAATTCTTCTTCTTCTTCTTCCTCTTCTTTCCTATCTTTCTTTTTGTACCTCCTGTCTCTCTTTCTCTTCTCATCATTGTTCCTTTCCGCCCAAGTGGCAGCAAGAGTGGCGCAGTGGTAAAAACTTTGACTTTGGAATTGTATTACACAGGTTTAAATTCCAGTCAAAACCATTACATTGACTTTTAACTGTCTCAGGCAGATGAGGCTTCTTAACATTGGAGAGTAACTCATCTAGGTGTAAGGATAACACCCCTGTGGAATTGACTCGTCAGCTAAATAAAAGTGACTAATCTAGGTGAAAGGTAACACTGGTCACTAAAAAGCTCTGCAATATAAGCATGTAAAACTGGCCTTGTGCCTTACTTGGTTTTTTTCTCAATTAAGTAGACTTATCTTTTCTCTCCAAGCTTTGTTTCACTCAAATCTTTTTGCTTTTCATTTAATCTTTTTTTTCTTCTTTTTTTATAGTTTTTATTTTCCATACTCTTTGTTTTTCATCAATTCCCCCTTTTTTATACTTTCGGTCTGATGACCGTGCAGGCGAGAAACTGACTGTCACTGAAGGCTGTTGACTCCATGTCTACACTTAACTAATGTACACGCCCTATCACTGATATTGAGCACTCTAACTATAAATTTAAGCAACCTTACTACACAGATATATATATATATATATATATATATATGTGTAGTAAGGTTGCTTGATTTCCTTTTGACCTGAAGAACGCACAGCGTGAAACTGGCAGTTGTTGACTCCCGTTGACTCCGTGTCTACAATTAACTAATATACACGCTCTATCACTGATATTGAGCACTCTAACTATAATTTTAAGCAACATTATTCCTTAAAATAATATATATATATATATATAACAAATTATCTATGTCATGATAACCTGGAAGATTCAGTTTGGAATTCCCTCTTCAAAATCAATATTTAAGGTTTGACTCAACATTAAAGAAAATTTCATTTTTTTAAATTAATAAAAAAAAAATCCATTTGTTTCTTCTTATTTTGTAGTTTTCTTTTCATGAGGAAAATATTTAAAAAAAAAAATCTCATTAAAAAAAAACCAAAAAATGAAAAAACAAAACAAAATGAATCATTAATGAAAATAGGATAAAATCAAAATAAAACAATGCATTTGCACTGGTTTTAGTTGAATTTTTAGTTTGTTTGGTGTTTAACGGCATATCAAACATTTTAGGTCATTTAATGCCGAGAACAATTACTTTTGAAAAACGTTATTTTTAGAGACACATAGCTTTTTAATCACACAAGTTGCACTATTTAATCCATTACTAGAGGGAAGATGGGATTCATACCTTTCCTAAGGGTATTTGTCAAAATGTCTACATAGACAGAAGAATTTGAATTCAAACCCGTCTTCTACGATTCTAAAGTCCAATTGTCTATTCACTTGATTATGTCGACCATAGCTGGCGGGAGGGTAGGGATTCATACCTTTCCTAAGGGTATTAGTCGGCATGTCAGAATATTTATGGAATTTTATTCAAGTGAATAATTTGAATGACACTAATCATTCAGTCCCATCCTAGAATTAGAAGCAAATAAAGAAATATTATGTTTGGCTTTGCCTGGACTTGCCACTAAGGTAATTAAGGAAGCCTTATTGGAAAGTAGATAATGTTCTTTTGGTGGTTTGATCCTGAGTGGGATCAAGGTATGTGCTGCTGATGAGACTTAACTAAATCGAAACGGCCGTCCGGTACTCCTGTGTCTGTTGAAAATTCTGTGATTTCTTTCTTTATCAAGGTGAATTATTATTTAATTTATCAAGTGCTCCTGTCTAAAAACATATTAACAAAGCTCATTTGGTTACTGAGTTGTACCAGTTGGTAGACATCCTTATGGGAAGCCGTGGCTGAGGGAGCCTACGCGTGTCCTCTGAAAGTGGATCAGTTGATTCAACAAGTCACAATGTGTAATTCAGCCGCGCTATACCTTGAGAGAAAAAGTTATCATTGAATTTCCGACATGACGGACCGTAGCCTAGCGGTAGAGTGCTCGCACTCTTAGCTGCAGGTCATTGGTTCGATCCCGAGTGGGATCAAGGTATGTGCTGCTGATGTGACTTAACAAACTCGAAACGGCCGTCCGGTACTCCTGTGTCT
This sequence comes from Idiosepius hallami, assembly GCA_034780655.1. Taxonomy (NCBI): domain Eukaryota; kingdom Metazoa; phylum Mollusca; class Cephalopoda; family Idiosepiidae; genus Idiosepius; species Idiosepius hallami. The sequence goes on along the minus strand of JAUZSX010316108.1, from coordinate 2,121 downwards.
GTTGAAAATTCGACGATTTCTTTCTTTATCAAAGTGAATTATTATTTAGTTTAATTTATGTTTTAAGTCTGTGTACGCAATATTGATGTACAAATTATGAATTGACATAATTCAAATACTCTATCCTCTTTGTTTAGATTTTAGGCTTATATCTTTTATTGATTGCTCCTGGGGCAGAATGTTTGATGAACTAGATTTTTATACGCGAAGGCACCCCGGGGGGGGGGGTACCAGAGCCAGACGAACAGCAAAAGTTGAGAATGAAGCTACGAGTTAAATCCAGCACCCCTCTCCCATCCAGGGTTGTACAGAAATGATCTAAATATAGTTTTTTTAAAAATAATGTTTGAAATCAGTTAAAGAGATAATCAATAACAAGAGAGAAGAATAAAAACGCATCCAGCAATTTCCAATATTGTTACCTGTTGTAGGTACCCTACCACACGTGATACCATCCACCCTTCCATTCATCCAGCCCTTTTACCATGAAATGGCGGCTTTAGCAGACACGCTTGGAGTGTCTTCTATTCTTGTATCGATTTTCTTCCGTTTTTTTTATTTATTTTATTTATAAAAAAAAAATCTATTTATTTGTCTTGGATCGACATGACATATGTTGGGAACGGAGCTACTTGCAAAGCAGTGGTGTCATTTTTTCAGTGTACAAACTTTTCATCACCGACGTTTCATCGCCCGACGTTTCATCACCAGACTTTTAATCACGGATTATTAATTACTAGACTTTTAATCACATGGTTTGGGAACGGAGCTACTTGCAAAGCAGTGGTGTTATTTTTCAGTGTAAAAACATTTCATCACCCGACGTTTCATCACCAGACGTTTCATCACCAGACTTTTAATCACGGATTATTAATTACTAGACTTTTAATCACATGGTTTTTTCATCACGTAAATGCTTAATCATTCTGAGAATTTTAATCACTTACTGATTTCTGAGAGCGCTTTAACAGTGTTATATCAAATATGTTTTCTCTAAATAGAACTTTTCATCACTCGACGATTCATCACCAGACTTTTAATCACTGAATCAATCACTAGACTTTTAATCACATGGATTTTTTCATCACGTGGATGCTTAATCATTGCGAGAATTTTAATCACTAGTGGATTTCTGAAAGCTCTTGAACGGTGTTATACCAAATTTCTCTAAAAAGAACTTTTCATCACTCGACATTTCATCACCAGACTTTTAATCACTGACTATCAATCACTAGACTTTTAATCACGTTTTTTTCATCACGTGAGTGCTTAATCATTCTGAGAATTTAAATCACTTACTGATTTCTGAAAGCGCTTAACAGTGTTATATTACATATGTTTTTTCTAAATAGAACTTTTCATCACTCGACTTTTCATCACATAATTGGTATAACACCGTTTAAGCGCTTTCAGAAATATGTGAGTGATTAAAATTCTCAGAGTGATTAAGCCATTACGAAAAAAAAAAAATGTGATTAAAAGTCTAGTGATTAATATTTTGTGATAAAAAGTCGGGTGATGAAAAGTCACGGAACATTAATCAGTAGACTTTTAATCACGTTTTTTTTTTCTTAACGTAGATGCTTAATCATGCCGAGAATTTTAATCACTCGGGGATTTCTGAAAGTGCTTTGGTTAAAGATTAGGATAGAAAATTCTTCTCGACAGAAAGAGAGAGAGAGATGCAGATTCTTAGTGATAGAAATTGTTCAGGGCTCTACTTTACATTACAAGTGAATCAAGTGATTCTTCCAAGCGTCGACTAAAAATAAAAAAAAACAACATTTTTTTAATGCCTCATTTTCACTGACAAAAATACTGAGTGCAAAATAGTCAAGTCTGTTACAAGAATAATCTTTAATAAAAACTTATTATTACAGCCCTAATAATGAATAAAGAATTAAAAGAAATAGTACAATTGCAAAATAGTCAAGTCTGTGACAAGAATAATCTACTAATAAGTAAAGAATTAAAAGAAATGATAAAATAGTCATGTCTGTTACAAGAATAATCTTATATATAAAAGTGAAGATGTCGTTGTGTGTGTGTGTGTGTGTGTTTGTGTGTGTGTGTGTGTATGTTTTATGCAATCGCGCACCTCTTATGATATCGCGACCAAAT
>JAUZSX010316098.1:0-11956 GCA_034780655.1 Idiosepius hallami | reverse complement strand
TTATCAAGGCTGATCTGAGAAATTCACACAAATAAACAAACATTGTGTCTATAAGAATAAAGATGAGAATAAAAGTCCGAATAATCTAAATAATACTAATTATCAAGCCTCATCTTAGAAATTCACACAAATAAACAAACATTGTGTCTATAAGAATAAAGGTGAGAATAAAAGTCTTAATGGTATAAATAATACTAATTAACAAGCTTGATCTGAGAAATTCATAGAAATAAACAAACATTGTGTCTATAAAAATAAAGATGAGAATAAAAGTCTGAATAATCTGAATAATACTACTTATCAAGCCTCATCTAAGAAATTACACAAATAAACAAACATCGTGTCTTTTAGAATAAGGATGAGAATAAAGTCTAAATAACCTGAATAATACTAATTATCAAGCCTCATATGAGAAATTCACGCGACTAAACAAGCAAACTATTATAAAATGTGACCTTGTGTGCCTGACTGAGGAACATTTTATCAAACTTGATCGAAAATTTTAGGTCTAGAGACTATGGATTACTTTGATGTTGGAAAAGAATACCATGTGATTTTGAGCCGAAAAATGGCTGCTAAAGGGTCAAAGTTGAAAATTTAAAACGTTGCAGGCACATAGCCTCTTTTCTGTAGGAATTACTTGAGTCGTTTTAGTGTTAATAGTAGCGGAGTTTACTAAAATATTTATGGCAATTACATATTTTTTAATCTTATTAAATTCTTAGAAACTAAAAGAAAATCTTTTAAAATCTTTTAAAATTTTGAAAATCCTAAAACCTTTAAAAATTCTTTAAAATTTGTATTTTTTGAGAAAGAAAAAACTAAGGATTACAAAAGTACATATTTAGCTGGGTGCAAAAGAGAGGATCAAAGCAACACGAGAGCACAGCCGGGCAATGCCGCTAGTAGAGAATATAAGAAGAACAACAAAGTGAGTGATGAAAAAGTAGAACAAAAACACGCGAAAACAGATTTTTTATATTTAAGAAAAACAACTTTGTTACGAAAGTAAAATTTCTTAAAAAAATAAATAAATAAATAAATAAAAATCAAAAACGAAGAATAAAAAAATAAAAACTTTTTTTTCCAAATATAAAAATAAACAAAAACTCCTTGAAGAAAACAAGGATATATTAAGTCTGTAGAAAACAATAAAAAAGAATTAAAACAATAAATAAGAAAAAATAAGAAAATAAAAATTTATTCAAATTTAAGGTAAACAAAACTTAGCCTAAAAGGAATAATTTTTTTAAAGTTTAAACAGAGACAAAAAAGGCAAATAGAAAAAAAAAATTAAAAAGGAAAAATTTAAAATTAATGCTAAAAAAAACACTTCCCGCCAAATAGTCTTAAAAAATCAAAACAAAGAAAAAACGGCGGGAAAGAACAAAATAAAATAAAGATGGCGTCCATCAAATTGTAAATCAACGAAACATCTCATAAAACGAAGAGTATAAATACCATCGGTAAAATAAAAATAGAAAAATTAAAAAGCCACACTCCTTAAAAAAATAAAGAAATAAAATAAAGATATTATATTAGAAGCGGAAAGAAATTATTTAAAATGAAAATTAGAAAAATTGAAAGTTTACTAAAGACTCGTCATCCGTCCAAAAAGAAAGTGACCCAAAAAAGGGGGCCTAAAGCGAAAAGTTGAATTGAAATGAGACGAGGAAATAAAGTTAAATCAATTGAAATAAATTGAATTCAATTCAATTGAAGATATCGGCGTTAACGACATAAAGGGGTTTGAAATTATAATAGAATAACAATAATGGTAGGGTTTAGGATTTACGATATAAGACTAAATAGAAAGAGGGAGGAACTGAGAGAGATGGGAAGAGGGGGAGGATAAGGGAAAGGTAATGAGGGAGAGAAAAAGGGAAGGAAGAAAAAGAAAAGAAGAAGAAGAAAAAGAAAAAGAAAAAGAAAAAGATGAAAAAGAAAAAGAAAATAAGACGAATAAGAAAAAGAAAAACAAGACGAGGAAGAAGAAAAAGAAAAAGAAAAAGATGAAAAAGAAAAAGAAAAAGAAAACAAGACGAATAAGAAAAAGAAAAAGAAGATGAGGAAGAAGAAAAAGACGAAGAAGAAAAAGACGAAGAAGAAAAAGGAAAAGAAGAAAAAGAAAAAGATGTAAACGAAAAAGAAGAACAAGAAAAAAAAATTAAAAGAAGACGAGAAAAAACAAATAGAAGATGAAGAAAAAGAAAAGAAGATGAATCAGAAAAAGAAAAAGAAGAGGAGGAGGAAGAAACACAAGAAAAAGAGGAAGAAGAAGAGGATGAAGAAGATGAAAAAGAAAAAAAAGATGAAGAAGAAAAAGAAGAAGAAGATGATGAAGAAGTAGAAGATGAAGAATAAGAAAACATAAAAAGGGAGAGGGGTAGTGAAATAAAGACTGAAAAAATGGGGAAAGGAAGAGGGAGAGGAAGAAGGAATAAAAATAAAACAGGAAGAAGAGGAAGAAGAAGGAGTAGAAGAAAATGAAAAAGAGAAGGAAAAAGAAGGAGAAAAATAATAAAGTAGAGGAAAATATGTAGTAGATGATGAAAAAGAAGTATAAAGAAGGAAAAGAAGAAAGAAAAAGAAGGAAAAGAAGGAGAAAAAAAGAAATATAAGAAGAAAAAGAAAAGGAAAGAAGGAAAAAAGAAGAAGAAACAAGTGGATGGTAAAATATTTAATAAAAGAAAAAACATTTTGTTTATTCTACGGAAAGAAATTCTAAAAACCAAAAATTTAATTCTTAACTTGGAAAATAGAAAATATATAAATTTGAAATATATAGATAAAAATATATAAATAAAAATATATAAATAAAAAAATGCATGAATAAGAAAATATATAAATAAATAAAGATTTTGTTTATTCTATGGAAAGAAATTCTAAAACCCAAAAATTTAATTCTTAAGTTGTACAAAAATTTTATTTAAGAATTTCATTCGTTATTTATTCATTTCTCCTCTTATTTTTATGAATAATTTGTATATTTAAAATAACAGACATGTTCTTTTTTCGCGGGAAGGCGGAGAGAACAAATCTTCACGTTCGGCGAGCGATAACAAATTGAGGGAAACAAAATGGCGCCTACTTTCGTGCTAATGCTTGTAAAATAAATGAACCGGACATAAAAAAGGGCCCATAATTAAATGACCCCCAAAAAATGACAGAAATTTAAGAAGTGTGTCTATTAAGTCTCTATTGACCTAACACGCGCGTAATAATCATTATTTAGGGCAAGAATTGAGGGGGGCGGCTATTAAAGCGTAAGAAGGGGTGGCCTAAATCTTCAGGAAAATTTTCAAAATTCAAATAGCTCTGCTGTAATAATGACCCAAGTGGATTTCTTTTTTTTTTTTTTTTGATATTCTTTTTATATCTAGAGCCATAGTTAGGGCCTCTGCAGATCCCGCAATTGTGAGGGCGGCGCAAGCTCCCTAGGGGCAGCAAGTTCCCTGGGGACTACAAGGTTCCTTGGATTCATAGATCTTTTTTAATTCAAGAAATTGCCCTATTAATTAATTATTAGAATTAACTAGAAAATCATTATCACACTTGAAATATACACCTAACGATCCATCTCTCTTTCTGTCAATCTCTTTTTCTTTCTCCCTATATGTATTTGTATACCTATAAATATATGGTCTTTCATTGAAGGTTCCAGTATCTTAGGGGGGACAACTTATCTTTTTTAGGGGAAAGAGGCGGCAAGTCACCTTCTGCGCCGTGTTGCAAGGTGGCTAAGCACGGCACTGTTTTTATCCTTTTTTTTATTTCTATCTACAATGTCACGCTCTGAAAATACAGAAGTAAGAACGTTTCAATATGTTTATGAACTTTTAGGACAACCTGATAATATGATGGCAATCCTACAAGTTCATAAACAATGATATTCTTCAGTTTCAAAGTGTTTACAAACTTTTAGGACAACCTAACATATAAAACGGTTCTCCCGAAAGTTCATAAACACTGATAATCCCTATTTTCAAAGTGTTTACAAACATTCAGGACAAGCTAACATATAAGATAGTTGTCCCGAAAGTCCATAAACACTATAGTCTTCAGTTGCAAAGTGTTTAGAACAAGCTAACATATAAAATAGTTGTCCCAAAAGTTTATAAACACTGATAGTCTTCAGTTGCAAAGTGTTTACGAACTTTTAGGACAAGCTAACATATCAAATGGTTGTCCCAAAAGTCCATAAACAGTTATAGTCTTCAGTTGCAAAGTGTTTACGAACTTTCAGTACAAGCTAACATATAAAATGGTTGTCCCAAAAGTCCATAAACAGTTATAGTCTTCAGTTGCAAAGTGTTTACGAACTTTTAGGACAAGCTAACATATAAAATGGTTGTCCCAAAAGTCCATAAACAGTTATAGTCTTCAGTTGCAAAGTGTTTATGAAGTTTTGGGGAAAATCTAATATTAGTTCATCTCTGTTTTCCCCACTCTCACTTTTTCTCTCTTTCTTTCTCTCTCTATCTATCCTTCGCTCTCTTTCTCTCTCTCTCTTTCTCTTTTTCTCTCTCTCTTTCTCTCTCTCTCTTTCTCTCTTTCTCTATCTATCTATTTTCACCCTCTTTCTCTCTCTCTCTCTTTCTCTCTTTCTCTCTCTCTCTTTCTCTCTTTATCTATCTATCTATATTTTACTCTCTTTCTCTCTCTCTTTCTCTCTTTCTCCCTTTCTCTCTCTCTTTCTCTCTCTCTCTTTCTCTCTTTTTCTATCTATCTATATTTCACTCTCTTTCTCTATCTCTTTCTGTCTCTGTCTCTCTCTGTGTCTCCTTTTGCCTTCTTCCTTTTTTCCTTTGGTTTGGTTTTGTCTTCTGAACATCTGTCTGTTCATAGTTTTTTTTTTCTTTTTCAAGTGCCTGTCCCGGCGGGCGTAGGGGTAAGGAAGAGCCCTAATGACTCTACCCTCCCATTCCAATTCATACAAGGAAAGACCTCGTCTCGCACCCCACCATGCGACAACAATAATGTCTCGAGCGATTCGGTCGTAATCAGGAAATCAGGAAAAAAAAAACTTAAAAGCTTTCCAGCCCAACCCGCTCCATCCAGTAATTCAAAAAGTAAACAGTTAATCATTTGTTTTTAAATATGGGTATAGAAAACATATTATTTGATTACCAAGTTTCTTTTTTTTTCTCACCATTTTTAATGCAATGGTTCCCAACCTCGGCCCAGGAAGACCACATAATATTTTCAAGGATCGACTGACAAAAATAAAATAAATAATATTATATTTACTTGGTGAGCACCAACTCAAGTTTGGCACAAGGCAATTTTTACGTGCTCTTACCCAGGCTTTTTACATTCGGTATTAACCTTCACCTAGATGAGCTGCTCTCCCGAGTTAACGAGCCCCATCTGCCCGAGGCTGCTAAAGTGAAAGTATTGGTTTTGACTGGGATTTGAACTCGCGTAATACAATTCCAGAGGCCGAGCTTTTACCAATGCTCCAAATTAGCTGCCCAAATGTAAATGTATATATTCAGATATTAAGTACAGAAATGCTTGATTTGTAGGTTGACTTTTTCTTTCTTTTTTATACTTAAAACTCAGATCATTTTGTTTGTAAGAAGCTCTACATGCTGTAGCTCTTTAAAAAAAAAAATGAAACTGCAATAGCAATTTTTTTCATTGTGTTTAGACATAGAGCTCATCAGAAAAATAAGCTAAAATGGTTATTTATAAAAAATGATTCAGATCAATAAAATTTGCATATGTACAGTAATACCCTTCTATGTAATAGGGCTTCTTTAACTACCTTAGAAAGGCTTTAGAAATGAACTTCGTATAAAAATAAATATTAGAAATTAATTTAGTAAAGAAAAACTTTAGAAATTAATTTAGTATTAAAAAGCATTATTAATTAATTTAGTAGAGAAAAGCTTTAAAAATTAATTTAGTATTAAAAAGCATTATTAATTAATTTAGTAAAGAAAAGCTTTAGAAATTAATTTAGTAAAGAAAAGCTTTAGAAATTAATTTAGTATAAGAAAGAATTAGATATTAGTTTAGTATAAGAAAGCATTGGAAATTAGTATAAGAAAGCATTGGAAATTAATTTCGTACAGAAAAGCATTAGAAATTAATTCAGTATAAGAAAGCATTAGACATTAATTTAGTATTAAGAAAAAAAAAAGCATTAACTGCTTTCCAATATAAAAGGCTTACTTAATGACATTAGTGGCAAGTCCTTGGCTTCTGGACAATATTTCTAGTTATATTTCTTTACTCAAGGCTAAGCTAAAATAACCAATCTATGTCTAATTTTGTGGTAATTGTCCTCAGAGTTCTTTTTTAAAAATAGGATTTTTATTTTTTGTCAAACAAGCCAAGATGTATTTGAAGATCTCACAATAATCTTCCTTAAACTAAACCTTAAAAGAAATAAGAAAAAATTGACAGAAAAATCTAGAAACTTCAAGAGTTGATTCATCAAGATGTCCATCCCAAAATTTCATTTGAAAACTGAAGGATTTTTGGAATAAAATGGAAGAAATTTTGTTGGGTGTCTTTTTTTTTTTTTAAATTCTTGAATTTATTTGAATCCATGGTGTAAATAAAATGCTGTTTTTGTTGAATTTTGAGAGAGAAAAAAATGTTATTCATAAAAGATCCAAACATGCTCTAAGATAGTGCTCATTGTGCTATTCAAAAATCAATGTATGGACAAAACAGCTTTCATTTAAAAAAAAATGATTATTCCTGGCATTCAATGACTGTAAAGGGTTGATATGACATAAAACAACCAGAAAATATTTTTAGATTCATTAGAATTATTCCTAGATAAACTGCAAAGGAGGCAACTTTCTGACTTTTATACTCATTTATATGTGCTCTATGGTCTTCTTGGGTATTTCTTAACAAACTTAAGAACTTTTATGCTGAACTTCTTGTGATCCTTCTGAAAACTAAAAAACAATCCCTTTATTCAAGCCACAAAGGTAGGCTCAGTTATTCTTATTTTGTAAGTGATACTATCTCAAATTGCTATATAAGAGTGTGTCTTAAGGCATTCAAAATATAAAAGTCCAAAAAATATTCAAATTAAGACAAGTAAAAGTGAATAATTTGAATAAAGAAACTCTCCTCACAATCTCAATCAATTTGTAAGGAAGTAATTTTTTTAATAAAAGGAAATAAAAACTAAAAAAAACCCCAACTTTTTTGTTTTGTTGTTTCTAAAAGTCGTTCTAATCAAAACCAATAGAAAAGAGCCAAGTAACAAAAAACTATTCAAGCCTATTCCAAACAGATAAAGGAGTTATCTCCCTTACAGTTAGATTAGTTGTTTTCATTTACAAGATTTATGCTGATTTGATAATTCTATTTATGCAAAGAATTAAAATATAAAATGATTAATAGAAGTTTTTTTTTTATTGTAAATTGTTAAAAACGATAAAACAAAATTAAGGTTTGCCTTCATTTAAAAAAAAACATTTTGATCCAAAATGTTTTTTTTAAAAAGTGAGAGCAAACCATATTTGCTTAATCTTTTAAAAAAAAATGTTTTAAACCCTTTCTTTCCCTCCTTTTTTATCCACAACAAAAAAGATTTTTTTTATTCCCAAACTCAATTGAGAAACTAGTTTTTTTTAGAAAAGAAATGTACAACTTTTCTATAAAGATTATAGAGTTGAATAATTAAGAGTTGTGGGGGTAGAGATGGGCCACTTGGACACAGACCAAGGCCTTTTAAACCATAGTTGGGTCACCTGAAAGAGGGTGTCTTTTGAAAGATCTGAAACACCCAGTGATCCCAGGAATCAGCACTGAGGATGTGTCCAAGGCATTGCATCAGCATACTTGGTCGAGCACTGACACAAGTTAGGCACAAGGCCATTTTTACACGCTCATTATATTCTTGGGCTTTTGTAATCAGTGTTGTCCTTCACCTTGATGAAGATATATTTACTTGATCGAATATAATAATATAAAATAATAACCAAAATGTAATAAAAAATTTTCCGTTAAAATTAATGTCAATTTTCCTCTTTTTTATCTCTGATCTTTTGTACTGTTTTTCAATTTCCAAACTGCTAAGTCTCTTCCGTCTCTTGCCAATTGTTTTCTTGTGCACAAGCCTCGACCTCACACCTGTCTCGTTGCACATTTTCTACAGTTTTTTTCTGCAATCATGGTATATGTGTATCCAAATTAAATAAACTATTTCAGACGTAATTCGACCCCTGACAGGTGAAGCTATTCTAATAGTCAAGTGAATGGAAAGTAAAAATGTTTAAGAGGAGAGTTGCTATTTCTTCCAGAATTAAAAAAAAAAAAAATCCTGAGGCCACCTTACTAATCACTTGTTTGATACCATCTATAGCCCTGGTTCCCAACCAGGGGAGCTCACACCCCCTGGGGGTGCGAGACAACATTCCAGGGGGTGCGAGAAGCAACTTCTAAGAAATTTCCTAAGTTTAATGAATTGTTTTGCACTTTAAAGGATATGATATCTTCTGGAGAAATTCTAAGAAAATTTTCAAAAACTTAGGCCGATAACGTCATGAAAATCCTAAGTTAATAGTATTTTCATTCTTGGTTCCTTTTACATATGTACATTGATGATGAATTGATCTTAATCGGATAAGAACATCATGGCACCAAACAGAAAAAACGGATTACCAAGAAGTTACTTCTTTGAGTCCTTGCTGAACGACTTTTCCGCGTTTAAGAGCGATTCTGCCAATTATCTAATGCTAATTATCTATATTTCCATCTTTTGAACAAAAAATAAAGTGTAGGGGGTGCGAGGTTAGAGCAAAATTTTTTCAGGGGTGCAAGAGTAAAAAAAGGTTGGGAACCACTGATCTATAGAATAAGGCCAACCTGAATTTGGGAATAATGATGTTTAAAATTAAAAAGTTAACATTGGTTGTGACCCCACGTTCTCCAAAGCATTGGATAATTGCACTTTGAAAATGAAAAATAAAAACAAATTCTGTTCACTCCATTCATTACATTTAGACTCCTAAACTTAAGTAAAATATCAATCCCAATGAGGTAAATAGTTTTATTCAAAATCTTTTGAATTTTTGTCCACAAGTTCAAATACTTGTTTGGTTACATTCACATTTCAGCAAATATCCTTGGGAAAATTATTGCACTGTGGTTCTTCTAGTCATGGAATTTTTAAACCTTTGAACCCTCGGGGTCAATATATCGGCCCTGAGAACATAAAGCAAAAAAAGACACTAATATTTTGAACCTAATATGTTGCTCTACTATAAAGACTCTGAGTAACTACTTGGTAATTTTGATAAGTTAGTGTTTAAAGGGTTAAATGCTCTAATACAAAGGTTGAAAAGTACTGCTGTCTGTAAATTAACTGCACATTAATTTAATAAATTTATCAACCAATAATGGCCATAGATTGAAAGCTATTGGGAGAAAAGCTATACAAACGTATTTCAGTAGTATTACCACAAGTAGGGTTTAGTTAACTACATAAGTATTATGATGAAAGACCTGAAACCCCCGATGAACCGGCTGATGAGCCTGATGATACTACTTTCACCAATTAAAATCAGTATGATGTAAAAACAACATACTTTACCTATATTCAAGGAAAGCACTTAAATTCAAAATGCAACCGAACAACCCTAAGTAATTATTAGGGCTGTGTGTGACAACATGTTTTTATTAAAGAATATTCTTGTCGTTACTTGACTGTTGCAATTTTACCATTTCTCTTATCTGTAGTTATTACTAGAGCCGTTTACAATATGCTTTTGTTAAATAATAGGCTTGTCACAGCTTTAATAACTAAGGCTGTGCTGTCGGTGGTGACAAGAATAATATTTAACGGTCTTAAACTACAGAATTAAAAGAAATAGTAAAATTGCAATAGTCAAGTAACGAAAAAAAGAATATTCTCCAAGGGGTAATTATACATATGTACAAAAAACAAGTATTTATGTTATCTCCTCAGATAGTTACATTTAATTTATGAAACAGCAGCATAAATGACACAAATAAGGCATTCACTGTATACTTTATGGATTCAAAAAATAATATTAAAAAATAAATTATATATAAATATATAAATATATATCAGAAAATGAAAGTAACGGGTTAATTCTATCAAAACAAAACCGATTATCTCCCTTGGCAGCGGTTTCCACTCATCTGTTGTTTGTTCTATTTATTTCAATGTTTATTACTTTAACACGAGGCGATATACAACTACAATAATCAGAGACTTCTCTTATTATTGTTAAGGTAAGTTTATTTACTTAAACAATAAAAAATAAATCAGTCTATTTATTTCAGTTCTTGAGTAAAAAAAGAAGTAAAAATTAAAAAATCATAACTCTCTTTTTTAAAAAATAATTTCTACTTTATTTTTTGAAAGGAGAAAAACTAACTTGAATCTATGTTTGGTTTTTAATTTTGTATTAAAGTTCAATAATTGAATTGAATATTCTTTAAAATAAAAGAGAGGAAAAATTAAATTAAAGATTAACAAGATTCAAGAATTTGTTAAATATATTCCATATTTAACCATATGTAAATTAATTAAGTTACGTAATCAATAATTTTATATTTTACTTTACTTTAATTTTGTATTTCTTCATCCGTTTAAGTTTTTATTAATTTTAAAATGGCTGTTGATACATGCTCTGAAGGGTCTATCGCATTTCAGATGAATTTGCCCTATTTAGAACTCTTCAATTTTTAAAAACAAAAAAGAAGCAGACGATTTGTTTTGACGTTAATTTCGTTTCAAATTTTTATTTATTTACATAACAAACGACGAAAGAAGAACAAAAAATAAATTAAAATCAACCAGTCTAGTTTTGTTTATTTTATTTTATTTTTTAAGGTTAACCTTTAGAAAATATTTCAAAGGAAATATTTAAAAAAAATAATAATTTACTTTTTACATTTTCTTCAATAACGTGCATATAGCCAGTCGCCCTTCGGCTGCGCTAGGTGTTCTGAAATATCTTTATACACTTCCTTAAATGTTTTAATATTTTATCGTATTTATTATAATTATCGAAACAATAATCTGAATGTAAATAATTTATCTGCAACCGTCATTTTACGTTTATTATACTTTTTCCTACTTTCCTATATTGTCTTTTAGCAAGTGACCTGCCACCAGGCAATGCTGGGTAATGCTTCTAGTATTTTATATTCATTTTATACCAATTATTAGAAATGATTTCGAAATAATATCAAATTATATATATAGGCTTTTACAAAACAATAAAAACTAATAAAACATTAAAATATTTAATCATTTATTGCATAAATGCAATTTTCTTTTAAACTACTTTCACCAGCATATTTTCAGGAAAATTCTTCGGACTAATGTCCTCATCTTTATTTTTATATTTTTTGAATTTACGACGTTTCGACCGGGTGAATCTTCGGTCTTTATCGGGTGGGCATGGAATTGGGTTCATGTTTTTATAATTTTTATAAACTATTTTTTAATGTTTGTGTTGCTAGGATATTTGTTTATGTTCTCTGCGCGTTTTCTCGTAAATTACGTTTTTTTTAACAACGGATATTTTTTAGCGTCTTTTTCTCCTAAGTCTTTATTTATCATACCTCATTTCAAGGATTTTGAAAAAATATTTCACCAGCATGGTATTAACATCTAATATTAAATTTGCAATCCTAAAGTCCTACATATTATTTTCTGCAACCTGCTTCCCAAAGGTCATGTGTACTCTTAACTCTTTAAACCCTAACTTATCAAATTTACCCAGTAGTCACTCAGAACCGTTACGGAAGAGTGACACATCAGGGTCTAAAAATTGGTGAGTCTTTGTTTGCCTTATGTTATCAGGGCCGATTATTCGGCCTCTTAGAGTCCAACGGATTAAATTGCCGTCCAATGTGATAAATTTCTTTTTCGAGAAACTTCGACAGGTACTCAATTGGATTTAACCCTTTGGAACCGAAGAGGCCGATATATCGACCCTGATAA
>JAUZSX010316087.1:0-11957 GCA_034780655.1 Idiosepius hallami | reverse complement strand
AAGGCCTGAGGGAGACTAGGCCGAAACGTAGTGTAATAACATCAAAAAATACCTACTAAGATGAGGACAAAAGTCCGTATAATAAAGTTAATACCTAAATAAGGCTCACCCTTTTCATTAAGTATCGTTGTTTAACAAAATGTTAAGAATTATCACTTTGGAAATTATTTGTTCTAGAAATAATAATGTTTTTCCAAAGAGAAAGAGTTCTAAGGATTGATATTAGTTTTGATAGTTACAAATCATTAGTATTAAGTTATGGGTTGGTGTTAAGATCGTAATTGAATTTAATGAAAATTAACCCTTTGAATCCTAAAAGGCCAACATATCGGCCCTGATGACATAAAGCAAAAAAAGAAGACGCACCAATATTTTGATCCTCTGATATTGTTTACACTGATATAACGGCTCTGGGTGACTAATTGGTAATTTTGATAAGTTAGGATCCAAAGGCTAAAATCAACAGCAGAGAAAGAGAAACTTTCTACACTTCTCCTTTGGACCCTAATAGGGTGATATATCGGCTCTGAAGGCAAAATAAGACACACCAATATTTTGTCTTTAATGTCTTTGAGCGACTACTTGGTAATTTTGATAAGTCGGGATTCAAAGGGTTAAGGAATTTATTTGCAACTCTAGGGATGCTACATGGTACTTTAGCTTCTTTGGCACCCACCCCGTCCCTGCGCTTTCGACCAAAGGAAGAAGGGTTTGTTTGATCGGACTGCTGATAGGAGCCCCCCCCCCCGTAAAGAAAAGCCCCTGCCGATCCAATGGGGTCCTGGGGCGAAATTAATTAGCCGTTCTGTTTCGCTACCTCTGAAACAACACTTATTGATGTGTGTGTGTGTGTGTGTACGTATGTTTGGGTGCGTAAAACCGTACCGAAAGGTAATCAAATAAGCCTAAAATAATCAAAATTTTTCCATTTGAGTGATTATTCAAACGCAAAAATTGAAGTGGAAAGAAATGAAAGAGAGCATGGAGTGTTTGAGAGAGAGGGGAAAGCCAGAGAGAGGGGAAAGCGAGAGAGAGAGAGAAAGAAAGAAAGGAACATTTATTTGTTTGTGTTTACGGCATATCAACCTTTTTAGATCATTTAATGCCAAGAACATTTTTATACAACACGTAGTAGTTTTTTTTTGTATTGCAGGAGAGGAACGAATTTTCGGGTTTTAAAATGGAATGGAAATTCTTAATTTAATGTTTAAATGAAAATACAAAAGAATATCTTAAGAAAACAATTTTTATTAACACACAAGAGAAGAAAATAAGCAATAACAAAATATCATTAAAAAAACGAATAGTTTTTTTTTTAGAGGGTTTTTAGAGGAGTTCTAGGCCTAATAATTAATTACATTTTTCTTTTGTTCGTCAAAAAAAAAAGGTTGACAATTGTTATTTTTGTCTCTTTTTTGTTCTTTCGTTAAAAAAAGTTTTGTTCGTTTAAAAAAAAAATGATAGTTTGTTGTATTGCTTACTTTCTCCTCTCGTTTGTTAGCTGCCTCGGGCAGATGGGGCTCGTTATCTCGGGAGAGCAGTTCTCAGCAGTTCATCTAGGTGAAGAAGAGTAACACCGAATATATAAAGCCCGGGTAAGAGCACGTAAAAATTGGCCTTGTGCCAAACTTGGTGGTGCCCACCAAGTAAATACCATAAAAATTGTTTTGTTTATTATTTTTTTGTATTTTCATTAAA
Source organism: Idiosepius hallami (assembly GCA_034780655.1). Classification (NCBI taxonomy): domain Eukaryota; kingdom Metazoa; phylum Mollusca; class Cephalopoda; family Idiosepiidae; genus Idiosepius; species Idiosepius hallami. The sequence continues at coordinate 10,259 of JAUZSX010316087.1, read as the reverse complement.
ACATTAAAAGTCGATTAACAGTTACACCCGTTAATCCATATGACCGCAAATAGAACGACTGTGATTCGAACTAAACTAGCATGTGTCCGCTGTCTGTCCGTCCGCCGACTTGGCCAAAATGGATTTTGGACTTCCTAAGGAAGCGAAAGATAAGAAAAATAAAAGGAAGAAAGATTTTAATCAAATCGTGCTAGAGCTGGCTGATCTGATCAATAGAGAGAGAGAGAGAGAGAGAGAGAGAGAGGGGGGGATGAACCGAAGAAGAGTGGCAAAATCAAAAATCAATCAATTGATCGACTTCTTGAAATGAGGCTAAGACGAAAAAAAAGCTATTTCTTTTGAAAAAAAAAAAAATAACCTAATAAAAACTTCGTAAAAAAAAGAGAATCGAATTCACTCAAGAGTCAAAATAAAAATCATTAACGAACAACAAAAATAGACTCTTCTCATCACCGACTATTCATCACTAGATTTTCATCACGTCGACATCAATAACTTCCATCACCCAAAAGAAAAAAAAATTTAATTTATTCATGTAATAATATTATGTATGTTTTTATTACGTTAAATTTTTAACCCCTTTGACAATTTGAGGGTTATTTATACGAGAGATTATTAAAATCTATGAAGTGTAAAGTGAATCACTTTTTCAAACTTAAAAAAAAAAACTATAAAAGAAATTATTTCAATTTATTATCTATTTCTTCTCTTTTTTTTTTTTTTTTTTTTAAATCTAAACAAACTTTTCCAAATAGTTTCGTTTAATTCTATTTTAACTTAATGTTAGCAAACATTACTGAACTTAAATTAAAAAAAAGTCCAAGTGATGAAAAGATCCAGAGTGATGAGTTGTCAACGTGATGAAAAACCATGTAATGAAAAGTCTAGTGATGAATCGTCGAGTGATGAATCGTCGAGTGATGAAAAGACCGTACACTGAGTCAAGTCAAAACATTATGTGCGTGCGTGATATGTGCGTCGAGAGGAGCACACAGCAGGCAGCAGCACTAAAACACATCAAAAATCTCTTAACAAAAATGGTATGTGGTGACTGGTCGTGTGTGCTGGTGCTGTTGCAATGAATGCTCGCATATAGGTGTGAACAAGAACAAGAGGATGAAGAGAGAGAACAAACAAACAAGCAAACAATCGAGAAAGAAGAGACTAAAGAAAAACACAGACCAAAAGTTGGAGTAGAAGGGAAAAAAAGTTCCTACAATGTAAAGAAGCGGAGTTATTCCCAAACACACACGAATTTTTACTTTCTATTTTTTATATAAAAAAAAAAACAACAAAAACAAGAACAAAAACAAAAAAAAATATAAATTATTAGCGTTCGTTCATTCATTCCCTAACTTACCTAAATGTTAACAATTTTTTTTTATTTTTATTTAATTTCAACTTTAATCTATTCCACACAATTCATTCATTCATTCAACCTGAAGCATTTTTAAACCTTTCGACCCTAATAGGCCGATATATCGACCCTGAAGCTGAAGGCAAAAAAAAGACGTACCAACATTTTGATCTTAATAAGTTCCTCTAACGCCTCTGAATGACTACTTGGTAATTTTGCTAAGTTAGGGTCCATAGAAAATGAATTAAAGCAAGTTTTCTGTTTTAGAAATGGATCAAATTTGAAATTAACCCTTTAAACCCTTAAGATCCAATATATCGGCCCAAGCGATTTAAGGCAAAAGAAGACACACTAACACCAATAATATTTCGGTCTTAATCTTTGGACCCTGACCTAACAAAATTAACAACTATTCACTCAGAGCTGTTTTATCAAAGGACCATACTAGAGTCAAAATTTCAGTGTGTCTAATTTTGCCTTAGGTTTCTTAAGCCGATATATCGACCCTTTAGGGTTAAAAGGGTAAAAACAAAAATGAAGATAAAATGTGGCAAATTCAGCTCAGGAAATAAAAGAATAAATTAATTGCAAACGATTAATAGATATTCTTTACTGTTGTTTTTGGTAAAAAAAAAAAAAAGTAAAAATACGTGCCGGGTTTGCCAGAATCCTGAGTGCTCTCTCTCCTCAGTCAGTACCGTGACTGCCGTAGTGCCGTTGCCGTATTTAGGCATTTGGCGGCCTCGTCGCAGAATGTGCCTTGCGGCCCCTTTACCCTTAAAGAGGCAAGTTACCCCCCATCAACATACTGGAGCCTTCGACCATATACATTCATATACAAATATATATTATATTTACTTGGTGAGCACAAACCCAAGTTTGGCACAAGGCCATTTTTACGTACTCTTACCTGGGCTTTTTAAATTCGGTGTTACCCTTTCACCTAGATGATGCTCTCCCGAGTTAACGAGCCCCATCTGCCCGAGGCTGCTAAAGTGAAAGTAATGGTTTTGACTGGGATTTGAACTCGAGTACTACGATTCCAGAGCCCGAGCTTTTACCACCAACCACCACCGTCGCTGCCCAAACAAATATATATATCGACAGAGATATTTGTATATGGATGTTATGGTCGAAAAAGCTCTCCAGTATGTTGAGAAAGGACAGACTAAAAGAAAAACACAGTCGATACTTGGTCGAGCGTAGCGAGCACTAAACCAAGAGGCAGGCACAAGGCCATTTTTTTTGTGCTCCATGAGATAAAGGCAGAAAAAGATGGATTTCAAGTCTGATAATGATTTTATTTTCCAACTAATCCTAACAATGAATTATTTTGGTAATTTTTTTTGCATTACAATCTGTGGATGCCACGGAGCCTCAATCGGTGACTAAAGAGCTTCTTGCGCCCTCCCGTAATTGCAGGGTCTGCGGGGGACCCTAAGTACGGCCCTCTCTCTACCTTGTGTACACTGTACCACCAACCATCACACAAAAAATTGTGTTGAAATGTTGTGTGTGTGTGTGTATGACTTGAAGAGATCGAAGTTCTTTTTAATCGATCTTTAGCTCTCTCCCCTTTTTTTAGGACTTACACGACAGGAACGTGAACGATGCGGAACGGCGGGCGTGGTGTGGTGTTTGTGGGTGATGACAACTAACAGCTAGCAGACAATTTTTATCATTATTCTTTCTTTGAAATTAAAAATCAAAACTACTGATAACAATGGCACTTAAGAAAATAATTAAGAAAAATATCTTAAGTTTGTCTACCCAACAATAATAACCACGGTCGTTGCTGCTGGTGAGTGAAGTGGAATGACTGTGGTGGGTGATGCTGCTGCTGCTGCTTCAGCTTGCACCACAGTCACAACAAACACCAATCACACTCACTGACTGTACAACAAACACAACAAGACTTTTAAAAACTCTTTTTTTTACTTTTACTTTTATTCTTATCCTTTCTTTATACGTGTATTTATTTCAGCAGTACCCAGTCTATTTAATGTTATAATTATTGTTGCACAAATTCTATAAGGGCACTCAGCTGCCAGAGCGAACATTGGTAAAAGCTCGGGCGCTCTCTCTCTGCAGGCAGCTGACTGGAATCGTGGTGTACGTGAGTTCAAATCCCAGTCAAAACCATTGCATTCACCTTAAAATAGCCTTGTACCAAACTTGGTTGGTGCTGTGGTAGACTGTAGCTCAGGTAGCTGCTGGTCACAAAATATAATATATACTTATACTCACCAATGTAATCATTATTAGTGTTTGTTTATATTGTTAAATTTCTTTACTCATAAAATTATTACTTTGAAACTATTATCAAATGATATAATTGTTTAATTTATTTATCTACTTAGAATTATTACTAGTAATAGTGTTTATTATTATTATTGAGGTTTAATTGCTAATCAATTAATATTATTGTTCCGTCTGCTCAGCAACAATATAAGCTGAAAGAAGCAAAAATTAATTATTTGTATATATTTATAAATTAGATTTATTGCAGTTTCAAGTTTGGAGTCATGATGAACAGCAAAAAAGAGTTTGAGCATGATGAATCAGTTGGGGCCAGCAAAAAAAGGATTGTTGTTGTGTGTGCTTTCTCCCCAGTCGTCGTCTCCCAAAAGCAGTGAGTGAAGAAGAACCAAAGAAGACGAAACTGATGATATCAGAAAGGCAAGGGAATAATCACATAGAGAGAAAAAAAAAAGAAAGAAAAGCCCTTTCTAGTTGATATAATCATCACTATCATCACAAGTGTCATCAGGAACAGAAAAAGAAGGGGCCGGCAGCCGGGTTAAATAAATAAAGTCGAAACCTACCACACAGCAGCCAGAGAGAAATAGAGAGACACTGTAGGGACAGTGTAAAGTCAATATATGCGTGGGAGAAGGGGTCAGCCGGGGAATAATGACTGTTGTAACGGCTATAAAGTGAGGGGTCAGTTGTCAGTATTTCAAATCACAGTTTTATATTTTATCTAGTTGTTAATTCATTTATAAGATAAAATAAAAAATTGTTATTTGATGATGGATACGATTTTTTGAAGATGAAGAAAACATAAATAAAAGTCGAAGAAAGGATTTTTTTGTTTTGTTTTTATACAGGAAAAACTAAAACCCAATATTAAAAGAAAATGAACGGCGGCAGGCAGCCGGCACACGCACACCACAGCGGAATAAAAAAAAAGGATTCGAGTAAAAAATAACAACCTAAGATTTTTAATCTTTTGTTAATAAGGTAAAAAGGGATGGAATGCTTTTTAAGCTTTTTTTTTCATTTTCAGTTTAAAGATCATTCATTTCATAGTAAAAAAATATTGAATTAGAAAGAACACGATGACTCAACAAAACTAAGCATTAATTCTAAAAAGAAATCTTTAAAAGAGAAACGTAAAAGTATCAGCTTTAAAATTTTTAAGAATGATTAAAAACTTCTTTTTTAGAAGTGGGTTGAGTTAGCTGACAGTAACATGATGATTGTTAGTTGTTATCTTTTACACCACAATAAGAGAAAGTAAGGACGAGTTGCAGAATTAAATGCCGCGTTTTCTGAAATTAAAAACAGCTTCCAATTCCTACTGCTTCTTGTTCCCTTCAAAGGGAAATTAAAAAGTGGGTTTAATTTTTTTGCCACCTGAATTCGAAATATTTTAAGAATTTGTGACCAGAACAATAACACTAACACAGATTTTTAAGGTGCAACTCAACTGTGCAACGCACTGACTGCAACGCAACAACATTCAATAACAACCATTAATGATTTTAAGAAATAAATTAAAATATTTTCTTGAAAATTACGATTTTTCTGCGCCCGGACTTATTTTCCCTAACGAATCTAAAAACAAAAATTCGGGGAAAGTGAGGGTGGAGCGAGCATGGTGGAGGAGCACATTGGAGCAATGAATGAGCATTCATCATTGGTAAAAGTTCGGACTCTAGAATCGTTACAAGAGTTCAAATCCCAGTCAAAACCATCATTCACCTTAAAAATGGCCTTGTGCCTAACTTGGTTGGTGCTCTGAGTGCTGACTGCTCTGCTCATCTATGAACAGTGAGTTTGAGTTAGTTGGGGTACCTATTAGGGAACAAGGTCCTAGAGCGCACACACTTCACACATGATGCAGATGCACATTTTTACTTTCGGAACCCCGTTTTTTTGCCCATAATATGCCAAAGTTTTGTTGGAACTTAAAAAATGCGATAATGAATAACAAGAAACAAACAATAGACAATTTAGCTTCAACTCATTTCATTTAAAGCAACAACACTAAACGGTATGAAAATAAATGACTCCCCACGAAACCTATTGTTGGTTGGGTTGGTGTTGTTGCTGTTTTCAAAACTAAAAGAACAAAAAGCACATGAACATTTTTCTTTTGAATCCTTTGAACCCCGTCTTATCAAAATTACCAAGTGGTCACTCATAGCCATTATATTAGAGGAACATATTAAAGCCAAATATTGGTGTGTCTTTTTTGTCTTATGTTGTCAGGGCCGATATATCGGCCTCTTCGCGCAATAATCGTTGTCTTAAAATAAAAGACAATGCTTTAAAACAATTAGAGAAATACTTAAAATTGCGGTAATTCTCAATATCTGCCGTCTGCACCCCACCCTTGGGTGCCAAATGTAAATATCGGTATCGGTCGTTCGGTGTCGGTACCCGTAGATAAGGTGGTGTGCGGATACAAAAAATTATTAAATTGAATTAGATTTAAAGTCCTCAAAATACTTCTTATGGGGAAAGGGTTTTATTTAAACTAAGTTTCATCAGATGAAAAAAAATCAATACTTAAAATCAACGAAGAAGAAAAAAATAATATTTATTTATACATTTTCAAAAGAAAAAAAAAAGTTAAAAAGATGATCTTATTCGTGTTTTCGGTGACTGAGAATGAGAGTGAGTGAACAAAACTCGAAAAGGTTTTTTTATTGCGAGAAAAAAAAAAAGAAAAAGTAAAAAGAATAAGTTTTAAAGGAAGGAAAAAAATGCACTTTTAAGAAGTAAGTACATACACACGCAGGCGGCTGCAAAAAATGGGACAAAAAAAAGGGGTACATTAAACCCTAAAAAGTGAAAATAAGGGTCAGAACAACCAACCACCACCAGCGAATCAATCATAAATTAAAATTGAACAGATTAAGAAAAATCTTTTTAGTTGTAAACAAAATATTAATGAATTAATTGCAGATCAAATTGAATTTATGTTCAACTTAAAAGTTTACGTGGAAAAAAAGGGTAATTTAAAGTAGAGTCACTGAAAAACGAGTCTCTCTCTTTAGAAATCTACCAAAAATCAAATCAATACGAAATTTTCACCGATTATTAAGCAAAGAAGGAACTTTATAACGGTAATTCTTTTTTTCATATCGTTATAAATAATAATTTTGAGGATCACTCTAAGAAGTCAAGTCCTATGACACAGAACTAAACTACTTAACATTTACGATGTTACAACTTTAAACTAGAAGATTTTTAAAAACGTTTCAATTTCAATTCATGCAAGTAAATTGATAAACATTTGTAAAAATGCTGTAGTCGAGTCACTGACTGCTGACTGCTCTGATTGAGTGTGATATTGACCAACAAATACAGCAGAGATCACGATTGACACTATCGATTTGACAATACACAGAACACCACCAGTGAGTGAACACCAACACCACATCGACGCTGTATGTCCTCCTCCTCCGCCAGTTTCCCCTTCTTTTTTTGTAATCTTATCACCATCCGCGTGAAAGTGATGACACGAGGGTAACACTAACAGTAAAGTATAATCATTCTCGAAACTTAAACCTTTGGACTCCAACTTATCAAAATTACCAAGTAGTCACCCAGAGCCGTTATATTAGGGTAAAACATATTAGGGTAAAAATATTGGTGTGTCTTTTTTCCCTTGTGCCATCAGGGCTGATATATCAGCCCTTAAGGGTTCAAAGGGATTAAAAATGATCAGGAGAATCAAACACTGAATTTCAAAATTACAAATCATTGAAATCAAAACGGAACAGTAAAACATGACAGAAACAAACACACACAGAGTTTTTTCTCTTGATCATTCTTTTTTCATTTTATGAATGAAATTAAATAAAATCTTAAAAAAATGAAAATAGTTTCCCTAGTTTAGTGTTCGTAACACCGTACTTTATTTTAGTGTCGTAAATTTAGTATCATCATTCATTAACATCTCTTGTAATGACCGGCAAAATTAGGTGTTTTTTTGGTTTTTTTTCTAACGGAGTCTCTTGTTAAAAATCTACCAAATATCAGGTTGGAAATTATTTAATGAATATGAAATTTTCACCGATTATTAACTGAGCGAAGAATTAACTTTAGAGTGTAATAAAAAATGATTTTATGGGGGTGGGTAATTGATATGGATTTTTTTTTCTTAAATACCCCCCTTCATTTGTGCCTCCAAGTGCACATTGAATTTACGACACTTAATTAAAAAAAAAAAAAAAAAAAAACATCGTTAAAACACCAAAATAGAAGATTACAAAAAAAGTTTAAATTTCCAAAACAAAATCGATGGAAGCAAAAAAAAAAAGGGAAAAAGAAAAGAAAAACAAACAGTAGTAAAATAATCGATATTTTAAAAATTAATTCGTTTACAAAAAAAAATGAGTAAATAAAAATAATGTTTGTTTTTTATAAGATGAATTAATCAAACCTATTTTAAACACATGGCAAATTAATGACAAAACAAATTAAAAATAATTATGGAGGGAAACGGAAAACATTCCAAAATCCAGTTTTAAAATAAAAAAATCAATTTGCTGGGGGGGGGGCTACAAGTTTTGATTTTTATTTGGGGACGGGGTGGGGAGAGAGACAAAAAAAAAGTGATGTTGTATTCAGCAGCAGGCTGCCCCCCTTTTTTTTTGTAGCCGCGGGAGTGATATGATAATAAAGAAAAAGAAAAAAAAAATCTAGCCTTAGAAAGAAAGCAGACTTACCCGTGTGTGTGGTAGTGACAGCATCAAACTCCAAACTAAAGCCGAGTTCCATTCACTGAAGTAATGTTAACTTTCTGGCAAAGATTGGCCAAGGGACGTAACTCTACAAGCACTTGCTCTTTTCGACAAACAAGATTATTCTTACACACTTTTAACAAAAACAAAACAAAGTAGCTTGTTCTTCTTCTTTTTTCTTTTATTTTTTGTCCCATTAACAAAAAAAAAAAACAAAAAAAAAAACTTTTACGATTTTTCTCACTTTTTCTATTTATTCTTATAATTCATAATCATCACTTACACTCTCTTTCTTTTCTATGGGTGTGGTGGGGTGGGGTGTACGTTCTTTATGCTACTTTTTATTTTTCTCCAGATAAGAGAGAGAGCACTTACTTTTTGACAAACGTGCAGTTTACTGCCTTCCTTGCCTTATAACACAGGAATTATCGGAAACGCTCTTTTTCCCCGTCTTCCCGGTTTTACATCAAACTAGAAGTGCTCGGCACCGGGGACTTGCCATTTTTTTTTTTTTCAAAAACGCTTCATGTTTGAAAATGAATTTTTTTCCCCCTTAATTTTCAAAAACGCTTCTTCTCCGTTATTTATTTGTTTATTTTTAATTCAAAAACACATTTTCGTTTCTTCTCATTGATTGAAAAAAAAAAAAAAATTAAGCAAGAATCAGTGAATAATCACCACTTCTAAAATGCTGAAATGATTTAAACGTTCAAGTTGCATTGGAGACACCGGGTTTTCATCATATCACCAAAGTTAAGCAACGTCGAGGCTGGCCATAAGTTAATTGGGTGATCATTTATGAATACCAGTTAGTTAGTGAGTGTTCACAGTTCAACTTCATATTTTTTTTCTGGAAATAACGCGCCTACTTGATCTAGCCATAAGCATGCGCATAAATTCAAAACCAGATGTAGAATCCGTTCAAACGCGACGATTAGAGTTTTATTTTCAACACATTATTTCGGGGAATCTTTTAAGATGGTTCTTTAAATTTTTTGTATCCATTTTTTGCGAACTTTGTCCTCATCTCCAATTTTCATAGTTGTTGTTTCTTTGTGTTTCAGTCAACAGTCCAACAGTACTCCATACTCCAGTAGTACTCCAATCAACGCAAATAGATTATTACAGTAATATATTGTGTAATACAGTACAGTACAGTAATAATACACAATATATTTGTTTTGACAAATATACTGAATAAAAAACTAAAACATTTAAAATAAAATAACATTTTTATTTTATTAGAAAAAAAGGTATTAATGCAGGAGAGGAACGAATTTTCAGCTTGTTTAAAAAATGGAATGGAAATTCTTAATTTCGTGCCACAAAACAGAAGTAACTGTGAACCGACTTTTAATGTTTTAATGAAAACACCACAGAATAAACAAAACATTTTTTTTATTAACAAACCAGGAAAGAAAATAAGCAATACAACAAAAACTATATATATTTTTTTAAATGAACAGAACTTTTTAAAAAAAAACGAAAGAACAAAACGGCAATACAACAACTGTCATTTTTTTTTTTTTTTTTGACGAAAAGAAAAATGTAATAAATTATTAGGCCTGGAACTTCCCAAACCCTCTAAAAAAACTATTCGTTTTTTTTTTGTTTTTTTTTTTGTTTTTTATGGTAGTTCATTAATGCTTACTTTCTTTTTTCATTTGTTAATAAAAATTGTTTTGTTAGATATTTTTTGTATTTTCATTAAACAATTATAAATCGACTAGAAATTTAGCCCGGCTTCGCTCGGCCGCCCTTTTTTTCGATTTCAAAGGGCCAAATTTTCGGCCCCACTTTGACCCCTAGCCCTAGGTCCCCCTTGAAGAGTTTCGGAAAAAAAAATTGGCGAAAACCCGCTTCTAACTGGTGCCCACCTGTGTGTCGAATTTGGTCGCGATATCATAAGAGGTGCGCGATTG
>JAUZSX010316076.1:0-11957 GCA_034780655.1 Idiosepius hallami | reverse complement strand
CGAAGGCCGTTGACTCCGTGTCTACACTTAAATATATATATATATATAGAGAGAGAGAGAGAGAGAGGCGGAAAATTGACAGTAACCGAAGGCTGTTGACTCTGTGTCTACCCTTCAGAAATATATATGTATATATATAGAGAGAGAGGCGAGAAATTGACAGTCACTGAAGGCTGTTGACTCTGTGTCTACCCTTGATAAATATATATATATAGAGAGAGAGAGAGAGAGGGGCAAGAAATTGACAGTCACTGAAGGCTGTTGAGTCTGTGTCTACTTTTCAGAAATATATATGTATATATATAGAGAGAGAGGCAAGAAATTGACAGTCACTGAAGGATGTTGACTCTGTGTCTACCATTCACTAATATATATATATATAAATATACATATATATATATATATAGAGAGAGAGAGAGGGGGGCAAGAAATTGACAGTCACCGAAGGTCGTTGACTCCGTGTCTATGCATATACTAATATATTGAGATATATGAATATAATATTTACTTGGTGAGCACCAACCCAAGTTTGGCACAATGCCATTTTTATCTGCTCTTACCCGGGCTGTTTACATTCAGTGTTGCCCTTCACCTAGATGAGCTGCTCTCTGGAGTTAACGAGCCCCATCTGCCCGTGGCAGCTAAAGGTGAATGTAATGGTTTTTGACTTGGATTTGAACTAGCTTTTATGCGACTCCAGAGCCCGAGCTTTTACCAATGCCCCATCGTCGCTGCCCAAATATGGGCAATAATTGAAATATAAGAATATTATATTTACTTGGTGAGCACCAACCCAAGTTTGGCACAAGGCCATTTTTACGTGCTCTTACCCGGGCTATTTGCATTCGGTGTTACTCTTCACCTATATGAGCTGCTCTCCCAAGTTAACAAGTCCCATATGCCTGAGGCAGCTAAAAGTGAATACAATGGTTTTGACTGGGATTTGAACTCACGTATGACGATTCCAGAGCCCAAGCTTTTACCAATGCTCCAACTTCGCTGCATTTACATGTATATATTCAGTTAACTTGGTGAGTTAATAATCTATGGCTATCCTGATTTCATAAATATTAACCTCCAGTAGTGAAGAACCATATGAGGAATTCTAAATGCATTTCATGTGGTGTTCACAGATGATAATAGATTAATGCATTAATAAATGAAATATTAAGGGGTGGGGTATTTTTTAAAAATTGCAGTCAACCATGAATGCTAGTATATTATGGTTGCACATGCATTCAGGATTCTCATTTTATTGAAAAAATATTTTTACTTTCTACTTCAATTTTGGAAATAAGTCTTATTTTCAAAAATTTGTTAAATTTAGGTATTTTCTCCTAAATTTAAGAGCTTAACGTAAATAAATGGAACTTGATAACAAGCTTGCACAAACAATTCATCATTCTTTTTAACTTGGATTTGGTTGAGTTATCTCAGCAATCGTTTGGAAAGAAATAAAATTTCTATACTGTTTTGGACAAGTGTCTGTCATAACTGACAATGCTATAGAGATCGAACTATGGCATCTTATGACCAACAATGGTCCACTAGACCTGGACACTATGTGACCAGTGCTGCTGGTGGTACATCTCCCGCCTATGCTTCACCTCCCGTTAGAATGGCAGTATTGAAAGTCTGATCACACCAGACAACACTTGCGCAGGCGACAAACAGTGTTTCTGAGCCGATGCAAAAAAATGTGTCATAGTTTGGATTTCCGCCAGGACTGTTAAGCTTGCTTGGATGGTCCTTGCATTGACCAAGCACTTTTCTTCCTTAAACTCTCTCTTTGTCAAGGAAAACGCCATGTCAGTACGTCTGAAAGAAAAAACAGGTGCAGGGTCTGCCACAAAATAAATATATGATAATCTCAAATGTCTTAATGGGGCCCTACTCCATTTGGCTACATATATATATATATACTAGTTGGCCGTTGAGCCCCAAAAAGGCGTTTATTCCCCCTTTTGAAAAGTGTTGTTTTAATCGTTCAGCCACCCTCCTCACCAGACAAAGCTGGATGGGAACTAGTTAGGTCACCGGTGGCCTGACCACGTCAACAAGGCTCTGTGGATAGACAATCAGACTTCGGAACCATACTACACGGGTTCGAATCCAAGTTGTTCCGTTTACATTGACCTATCGACTAATACCCTTAGGAAAGGTATGAAGCCCAATCTTCCCTCCAGCTATGGGTTAAATAGTGCAAGACCTCAATGACAGATGTGGCGGATGATGTCTACAGTGACACAAGCGCACTGAAGGCTGCAACAGAGGATGGCCTCAAGTTGTCGTGATTATCCATGCCATTGGAACCAGACTCTTCTCTGCCAAAGGATCGTATGGTGACTGCAAGTGCATCAGTCTCTCCATATTAAAAGAAATCACACGCAGGCGTCCTCCCGAAAGAGTCCACGGGAACCAAGTCGGGGGACAGTCATACTTGACCACAAGTGACCACCCATGAATGAATGATGAATGACTGGGTTTCATGGTACAAGTAGCACATGACATGACCTTTTTTCAGGAATCACCACCAGGTGTTGGCAGTGTAAGAAGACCGTTATTGGTGTGTGAAGTGAGATGCAGAAGGGTCAAAATCTAAGATGTTGCACCGTTCAGTCTTTGACTGGAATAGTGCTGAGACTGCTTGAGCTAATGTAGGAGTCTTATAGTCATCATGACTATAGTAAAAACCACTGGTTGCTGAGTGTAAAAGCACATTGTTTGTTTGTTTTGTGTTTAATGGCATATCAACCTTTTTTGGTCATTTTAATACCAAGAACAACTATGATAAACGTTATTTTTATACGCACATAGTTTTTTTTTTTTTAATAACACAAGTTGCACTATTTAATCCATAGCTGGAGGGAAGGTGGGATAAACTTGGATTCAAACGCACATACTACGGTTCCGAAGTCCATTTGCCTACCCACTGAACCATGTCAACCACCCTGAAAGCACATTGTAATTGGTGTGAGATTCCATAATTATAACAATAACTATCACAACCTGTGGAAATTGCACAGTAATTGAAACCAGTGTCTCCAACATGACTCAACTGTACACTTAATGTGTGTGTGTGTATATATATATATATATATATATATATATATAAAAATATTTTGATCCAAACCAAAATTAAACAGATTTGAACCAAAATGTAAAGGAGTCTTAACTTACCATTTGAAGCCACACATTGGTTTTCATGACTTGGTTTTTCTCATCCTATCAAAAAATATAGAATGAAGTCATATATAAGTATAATTATAATTATAATAAAAAAAAATAATAATATAAGTGTCAAAAAATTGTAAAATTCATAGGTATTGAAAAAGTGTAAAATTAGTAATATTAGTGTACCAAAAGTTGACAAAAATATGTATTAAATAAAAATAAAAAATATATCAATATTAAAAAGTGCAAAATATATAATACAATTGTTCAAAAAGTGTAAAATATATAAGTATTCAAAAAGTAGAAAATATAAAATATGTGTTAAAAATGTACAAAACCTGTAAAATATATAACATAAGTGTGCAAAATATATAATATATAGGTTTTCATGAAGTGTAAAATATATGATATATAAGTGTTCAAAAAGTGTAAAATGTTTGTTTGTTTGTTTTGCATTTTACAGCATTGTATACACACACAGTTTTTTTTTATAACAAAATCTTCGCTATTTAAGCCATGGCTGAAGTAAATGAGGGGATTCACCTTTCCCAAAGGTATTATCCAATTATGAATACAAATGGAAAAACTGGGATTTGAACATGCATGTCATGATTCTGAAGGCTGACTGTCTACCCACTTGGCCAAACGGACTACCCCACAAGTAAAATGTATGTGTTCCCTCTTGTTTTTGATACCATATTATAAAAGATATTTCTAGTGAGACACTAGATTTCAGGTTATCAGGTAACTTGCCACTGAGTAGAGTTGAAGGTTAAAAGGAATGCGTATTCAGCCAGAGTGGTCATCCAAGTCAGTTGACATTATTAAAATGAGACTTGGTCACATGCCTAAGATTATACAGAGATTGCAATGAAGAGACCAAAGGAAGAGTGGTAAAACAAAAGGCCCTATTTGCCATATCGTCCATTCCAAATTCGGCCATCAACAAACATCCACAGAAAAGGGCCAAAAACCAACCAAACAAAAAATTTGCAACCCAAAAAATAAATTCCCTAACTCTAACCTTTCTGAAAAATGAAATAATTATCCATCTATCTAATTATTTATTTTGATAAAAAAAAATTGGGGCTTTTTCGCCGATGGACAATTATGCATAAATAAAATTCATGGACATTAAAAAAATTGGACATTTATGTTGATGGGCGATGGAAGGGAAAGAGAAGGGACTTATATTTTTGTCATGTGTGGCTACTAGGGAGCAGGCTAGCCAAAAAAATTCAGATTTTTCTTCAAAACTTTGTGTTATTGTGCTCCTTTGCAAGATGATTGTGTTTGATTGATGTTTTTTTTTTCTGACAATGTAAAATATCACAAAAACTAAGACAAAAGCCAGGGTAGAGCATTGGTATAATCTTGAACTGTGAAATCGTATTAAACGAGTTCAAATCCTTTGTTACACGTACATGACATGCTTTCTTAAAGTCTTACAATATTAATATCTGCAACATAGAGATTAAACTTTCAGGTCATGAATGCATAATATCAACCATCATAACAATGCAATTTGCAATCCTCTATGATCTATTTTGGTGTAACAAAAAAATTGGAGGTTTTACATATGGAATGAACTTTATACATAATGTCAATCACCATAACAACGTAATTTGCAATCCCCTCTGATCCATTTGTGTGTGACAAAAAAATTGGAGCTATTACTTATGGAATGAACTTCGTACATAAAGTCAATCACCATAATAATGCAATTTGCAATACCCTCTGATTCATTCGTGTGTAACAAAAATATTGAACATATTACTTTGAAACAACCTTTGTACATTAACAGATGAAGAGCTGAACATGTTATCATCCAAATAAATAAATCATGGGTGACATATTAAACTGTTTTTGCTTCTTTTGCTTCTGACTTGCAATTAGTTAGGGTTGGGGTCGTGCAAGATAGTTTTGTTGCTTTCAAAAATATTTATAAAATAACAAAAAGAAAAAAAAATCTCTCAAAAATTATCTGAATTTTCTTTTTTTAGTTTTTTTTGTTTTGTTTTTGGCTTTTTTCTTTCTGTCAGCTTTAATCAGCTCCACTGTGTACGGGTCTTGACAGACAGACATGGAGGAAGAATGAAAACAGAAAAAAAACCTTGATATTTGTTAAATTATTTGTTAAATCAATTATTGCATTTTCATTAATAAAGAAGTTCTGACATGAGGCTTTCTAATAATTTTTAAGTATCAATTCCTTTTTTGTGGATTTTTGTCTTCATCTTAAATAGTTGTGGTTCTTCACTAATACTGTTTCAAGACTCAGGGTTCCTATCTGATATTGTTGTTGTTGTTGTTGTTGAGCTGATTTACAGAAATTAAATAATGATAATAATAATTATAACATGAATAATATAGACTAATAATAGTTTGTACTACAATAGGACGACACAATGCAAAGGCGCATCTGCTAAAACAATATCAAGATGACAAAGGATGAAGACAACAGCTCATCTCAGGAATTGTGAAGGTATCAATGATATGGATGAGTTCAACAGCCCAAAAATTAGATGTACAAATTATCAAACCTTATTTTAAGTATTGTGAAGATAACAATAAGGATGAGGACAATAGTCTAAAAAAAAAGAAAAGTGTATTAAAAAAAAAAAGCTTTTTATAAAAAATGTTTTAAAAATATATACTTTTTCTTTAAATTCACAAAAAAAAAAAAATTCTCATACTTGTACATATATTATGATAGCAGCATCTTGACAGATGATTGTCAGTATATCCGGTTATATCGTATACAACTGGTATCACAGTACTACCTGCGACTAAACTGGTTCCCCCCACCAGCCTATCTAGAGAAGAGCGTGGATAGTCTCCCAGATGGATTAAAAACAAGACCTTTCAAAGGTGGATGAACAGTCAACTAGCTCCATGCATTTATGTATATAAATGTGTATGTATACATGTTTGTATATTTGCACTATCATCTGTCAGGATGTTACTGTCATCATCATATTTGTGTATATATATATATATATATATATATATATATATATAATAAAAAGTAAAATTTTTTAAATTTTAAATTTTAGAATTTTTTTAAAATCGGTAATCACAGTGGGACTGACCGGTGGCACACAAAACAAAATCGAAGTGTTGTACAGTTAATGTTTTTTAAAAACATCACAAATATAAAGTTTTTTAAATAATAAATAAAAGTTAATACGTACATAAAAATCATAACCTCAATAGTTTATTTTCATAAGTAATAATTATGTTTAATTTCAAACTCAGGAGCCATATTTGCTTAAAAAATATTTGTTTTTGTTAAGAGAGCTGGTAGCCGACCAATAAAAATGCAGAGAATAATTCTGTTATCCAATTGACCAATGAGGTGCCAATAAGAAGGTACTGATAACAGACGAAAAAACTTTTTTATAATACCAGTAATTATATTATAGATAATAGATAATTTTTGGAAATTTTTTAAACATTTGTTAAAAAAAATTTTTTTTTTAAATTTTTCTAAAAACATGTGTGCTAAAAAATAAGCAATTTTCAAAAATAAAAAATCAATTTTTCTGCAAATATTAATAATAAAAACAATTTCATGAAAATTCCAATATTTCTACTTTCAATTTGTCATAAAATACTGTTTGTTGAGAGAACAATTGAAAAAAAAGTTGTTTTTTTTTCTTTTTCGTGTCATAAAAAGCTCAGAAGTAAAAAAAAATCTTTTAAATTTCAAAATTTATAGTAAAAAATGTAAATAAAATTTAATTTTGTTATCCAAAACAACAATTCATAGAAAAAAATAGAAATTTAAAATAAATATCTATAGTAAAATAAAAAAAATTGCCAAAGAAAAAAATAGTAGTTATGTTTTTTTTTTCAATTGGTCCTTAAAAATATTTGCCGCAAAATATAGTTATTTTTTAAAATTTATAAATAAAACAATTTTGTTTAATTCTTTACTTTTAAAAAAACAAAAAACGGTTTAAAGCATTTAATCCATTATTTTTTCTTAAAAATTTGTATTAGAAATTTTATTTGATAAAAAACACGTTTTTTTACAAATATTTTTTATAAGAAATTGGCAGCATTTGACATAGATAAAAGAAATCCAAGGTTTTTTTGAGAAAATTGAATGTTTTTTCAACATATGTGTTAAAATATTTCAATTTTTTATTCAATAATTGTCACATAAAGATAAAATCTACAGAAAAAACAATTTTAAACATCATTCATTAAAAAATTATTTGCTAAAAATTATTTTAAAAACTATTTTTATAAAAAAAACAAATTGCTCAAAAAATATTTTTTAAAGCTTTTTACATGAAAAAACAAGTTGTTAAAAAATTTATTTTGTAAATTTTTATATAAAAAACAATTTGCTTTAAAACATATTTAAAAACTTTTTTCCATAAAAAATTTGCTGAAAAATAATTTTTTAACATTTTCCATAAAAAACAATTTCCTAAAAAAATATTTAAAAAACTTATTCTGTAAAAAAATTGCTCAAAAATTTTTTTTTTTAACTTTCACCATAAAAAACAATTTGTTAAAAAATATTTTAAACTTTTTCCATAAAAGAAATTTGCTCAAAAATCTTTTTTTAACTTTTTCCATAAAAAACAACTAGTTAAAAAATATGCTTTAAACTTTTTCCATAAAAAAAACCCTAACCTTAAACAAAAAAAAAATAATAATGTTTGTCCCAAAAATCAATTTCTCATTTAGTATTTGTCAAAAAAAAACACATTTAGCCAAAACCCAAAAGATAATTTTTTACATATTTAGAAAATGATTGAAAAAACTTATTTGTTTTTAAACATTTGTAAAAAAAGAAAAAGAAAAAACAAATTTCCAAGAAAATCAAGTTGCTTTACTCATTTGTCATAATTCACAATTTACAAAAAGAACATTTTTTTTTTTATTTTATCAAAAAAATATTTCAGAACCCAGATTTTGAATATTTATCACAAAGAAAATAGGAGAAAAATGAACTGTTTTTCAAAAAAACAATTTCCAAAAAAATAATTTTTTTTACAGTTTTTATACAACAATTTCCAGAAAATTGAAATTTTTAAATATTTAATATAAAAACAATTTGCAGAAACATTAAATTTTCTTGAACATTTTTCATTAATAAAACAATATAAAGAAATCAGGTTTTTTTTTTTTTACTTTTGTTCTCAAAAAGTAAAATGAAGAAAAAAAATCCCACTTTTAGAATATTTATTATGAAAAAAACCCTTTTAGTGAAAAATTCAATTTTTTTTCAACATTGGTTGCAAAAAACAATATTTGCAGAAAAATTATTTTTTTCTTTTCATATTTTTATTAAATAAAATTATAAAAGTAAAGTTCTTCAAACCACTTTTATCTTTGTAACTCTTTTACTTAAAAAAACTAATGTCTCCTATGCAAAAGTTCATTGTTAATATTGATGACTATGAAGAAAAATTAATTCTGGATCAAAAAAGGTTGGTTGTTTAAATTGGTACAACTCCTGTTTTTATAGATCTTAAAGTTTTTGAGTCAAAACTTTCAAAAGGAAGGCTCATTTGGGCTAGTGGATAGGCAGTCAGACTTTGGAATTGTAGCATGAGAGTTTGAATCCTAGTCATTCCATTTGTGTTCATAATTGGACTAATACCCTTTAAAAAGGTATGAATACTTACATTCCCGCCAACTATGGGTTAAATAGTGCACATTTTGTTATTCAAAAACTATATATGGTCAAAAAGAATATTTAGTTGAAAAGCTGTAAAAATGATTGTTCTTGGCATAAAAAGGTTAATATGCTATAATATGATAGTTCTCAGCATTAGATGACCTAAATAAAGGTGGATAGCAGTAAAATGATTCTTATTACCATTAAATGACATAAAAAGGTTAATACACTGTAAAATGATTGTTCTCAGCATTAAATGACCTAAAAAAGGTTGATAAGCTGTAAAATGATTGTTCTCGGCATTAAATGATGTAAAAAAGATTAATACGATGTAAAATTATTGTTCTTTGCATTAAATGACCAAAAAAATGTTGATATGCCATATGACAAAAACTAAAGTTAAAAAAAAAAAATAGGAGGCATTATTTTTGGAACAAGCCATGTATTTAGTTTGAATTTTTTACTCTTAACAAAAACATTAAAACTTGTTTTGAAACGAAGAAAATCTATTAATTAATCGATGATCTTGACATGATGGCTGTCGAAGAAGAATATTCTAGAATTTAAAGTTTTTGGATTGGTTTAATGTGGGTTTTTTTTTTTGTTTTTTTTTGCTTTTTTTGTTTTTAATGATGGAGAGTTTTATGTCAATTCCAAGAATTTTGCAGACATGCAAGAGAAAAGATCATGGAACGAATGAAAGAAGAGGAGAAGAAGGGAAAGCAATAACAATTACAAGACGTTCTTGGGTTACGATAGACTTGACCTACGCAGTTTTGACTTCTAGAATTTTTGTCACTTTTTTAGAAAAAAAAACAGCCATTCTTTTAAAAAAAAGTCAATTTTTTTTTTAAACTTTTTGTTTTGTAAACACTTAAATCTTTGCTCAGCATCTTATTTTAATTTATTTTATTGAATAGATATTAAGTATAATAAGTGGAATTGGACATTTGTTTAGAGATTTATGGAGTATTAAAGAGTTAATTCCGAGTTACGCAGAAATTCAGGTTATGTTGCCAGCGTAGGAACAGAACTTGTTTGCAACTCGGGAACCACCTGTATTAAGTATAAGAAGCAGAATCGGACAATTATTTAGCGATTTATGGAGTATTAAAAGGTTAATTCCGAGTTAGTCAGAAATTCAGAAAATGTTACCAGCGTAGGAACGGAACTAGTTCATAACCCAAGGACCACCTGTATTGCAAAACCAATCCAAGAAAGAAAAAAAAAGAATAGAGATGAACACTTACCTTAAGATGTTTGAGACAATCAAAAAACAATTTCATGTTGTGTCTGTTAGGTATATCCACTTGGTCATCATATCTGGAATCTAAGATTGTTTTGAAAGGTAAAAACTTGCGGTTGATTAATCTTCCTCTGCGAGGACAGCGCAACCACCGAGGTGGTAGTTTGTTGTCGGAATTTGTCATGGCTTTTTTGCAGGCGTTCGTTTTTTGTTTTTTTTTACAAACAAAATTCAATAATATATATCAGAGACTAGAAAGAAAGAAAGAAAGAAAGAATGTATTAGAAACAATATCAATTTATTGTGTATCAAGTGTTTAGTAAAAAAATTAATCATGTTTTAAAGTAAAAGGTTCAATTATAAATTTAGTCATAATTAGGGCTGCCCGGCTGAGATAATATTAACATGCTTTTATTGAAGAAAATTCCCACCAAAACCCTATTCATTAAGGGTTACGACAAGAATATTCTTCAATAAAAGCATATTATCACAGCCCTATTAATAACTACAGAATTAAAAGTAATAGTGAAATTGCAAAATAGTAAAGTAACAACAAGAATATTCTTTAATAAAAACATATTATCACAGCACCACTAATATTTGTCTGCATTAATTTCTTTTGGACTGTTATCCTCATCTTTGTTGTTCTTACACCATGTTTCGGCCAACTCATCGTCTGGGCTTTGTCAGGTGAGACAAGGCAACCTCGGACAGGAATGTTGAGTTTTACTTTGTATTCTATCTGAGGTTACCATTAATCATCTGACGAAGGCCAGGGTACAAGTTGGCCGAAACCTTAGCTTAAGAACAACAATAAAAGAGGAGGACAACAGTCGGCAAAATAAAATAATGCATAGATATGAAGCCTCATCTGAAAGAATTTCCAAATAAATATAATTATTTTTATGGTTTTGTAGCAATTCATAAATCTTAGGAATTAAATGGTTCTTAAGTTTCAATTACTTAAAGAAATATCAGAAAATCGGCAGTTAAAACAATTTGATTACCAAAATCTTACAACCAATGATTTTTTTCAAAAATAAATTTAAAACTAGAAAATTCAATCAAACATTATTAAAAAGTTAATTTTTTTCTCTATTTTAAACTGTCAAAATCAAGAGTAAAATTAAAAAGAGATTTCTTTGTGCAATAACATAGCCTGGGGAAAAAAATAGCATTGACCTTGCACCGAAAGAAAATTTAACTTTAGTGGGTTCAGAGTGTAGCTTAGGATCCCCTAAACACGGTTCTGCATGTTAACACAAATATAACTCACTTGGACTCTTAAAATGCAGAACCATGTTTAAGGGACCCTAAGCTACACTCTGACACCACTAATGTTACATTCTCTTTGGGTGCAAATGCAACACCATTTTTTCCCAAACCATCATTTAATCAAAACCAGAGAGATTTCCCCCCTAAAAAAAAAGAAATCTAGAATGAAAGAATTTATAGAAATCTAAGAGTTGATTAATTGTTAAAGCAGCATTAATTCATGCTAAATGACCTGAATAGCAGAATCTGAACGGACATTTTATTACAATCAGTTATTGACATGAAAAAGAAGCTGTATGAACTTTTTATCACTCAACATTTCATCATCCAATTATTAATGACAGAATATTAATCACTAAACTTTTAATCACTTGGTTTTTTATCACATGGACTCTTAAACACTCTGAGAATATTAATCACTTGGGGATTACTGAAAGCATTTGAACAGTGTTATACAGATGTTTTTTCACCACTTTATTTATTTTCTTTTTTATTTTTTAGGATGATGATTCTTCATAATATGTATATACTTATTTTTGTAAAAAAAATTGTCAAAGGTCCTAAAAATTTAACGTAATAAAAACAAATATATAAATAACATTATTACATAAATAAATGTAA
>JAUZSX010316075.1:0-25775 GCA_034780655.1 Idiosepius hallami | reverse complement strand
ACTTTCATAATAGAAACTTGAGAGAATCAAGTAAACATAAACAAAATACCATTCTGGCATTAAATGACCCCAAAAGTTGTTGATATGCCATTAAATATCAAATCAAATCCTAAATTAGAGCTATTCTATAAAATTGCTTTCATTGGTTCTTATTTAAAGGCTACAGAAATTATATTTGACATTTAAAAAAAATCTTTTTCATTCTTCTTGTGTGATCAGGTCCATATTAAAAAAGATGTTAAGCCATGGGAAGTGGATCCAGATGCTAAAAATGGCAAATTCTTGGCCCAAACTGTCAAAGGCAAGACAAGTGTAACTTTGTATAATTTACAGCCGAACACTTACTATGAAATTCAAGTGATGGCCCTGAATATTATTGGATCTTCAGAACCACGACCCGTGATTATCTTAACAAAAGAAAGTAAGTCATTTTATTATTTTTTAATTCAATCCAACAATATTTCTTTTTTTAAAATAATTTTTTAGTATTAGTCGATTTTTCTATTTTTCTAAGCTTGTATTATTGTTATTGTTTGTTGTTGTTGAATGTTATTTTTGTACATTTTCACTGTTTTTACTCCCCACCATCCAAACCAGTCTTATTTTTTATTTTATTTTTATTATTTTATTTTATTTTTTTTGTTTTACAGTTTTTGTTTTGTTTTTAAGTTAGATGTTTATGACTGATTGTATGTTAATCTTGTCTAAAATTGTCTTATTTAAAAAAAAATATATATATATATTTTTATCCAAATATTCCATGTTTTTTATTTTATTAAATAAAATTAAAAAAAAAATATTTAGGATGCATACTTTTTTTTTTTTTTTTTTAATAGTTTTTCTTATTTTTTAAATCTTACCTTTATTTAGCAATGGCCAAATATTTATTTTCAAAAGTCATGGGGATGCCGTAAGGTTTTGATATCTATTCAACAATGGCTATCAGAGCTGGGATTTTTTTTTTTTAACAAAATTCTTTTGAGATATAGCTTTCCCTTCCTTCTTACCCCAATAAGTAATTTCAGCTAAGACCAAATCTTGTTTTTGATTTGATTTTCTTCCAAAACAAAGAGCAAAATGTTAACTATTATTTTCTAAATCTCTAAATTGGTCAGTTGATTTTGTTTTAATCTTTTATTATGTTGAAAAAGTTTTAAGTGTTGATTTTTAAGTAAATCACTTAGTCTGCTATAAAATTAATGCAATAGTCCCATGATTCCATGCTCTCTATTAACTTAATCCTGAAAATCCTGAAATCTCCTAATGCTACATTTAGAAAAAAAAAATACTGATATCTAATTGAAACAAAACATAAATTATTTAAAAGAAGAACTTGGTCAAAAAATTTTACTCAACCATATTTTAACTTTTTGGATTTCTACCTAATTATCAGGCATGTGATACCATTTGGTAAGCCATTGGTATTAGATTTCAATGATCATATGTTGTCAGAGGTCAGTATGAAAACATAACCCACATAGCCTAAAAGTAACAATTTGATCTTCAATTTTATACTCCTATCACAAATAAAGAAATCTACTATCATCTTTCTGTAGCCTTTCCCATTCTACAATCGCAAATGAAAAGCATTATTGACTTTAGTAATAGAAAATTCTATTTACATAGTTGTTTGACTTCTGTTTGTAAAATGATAAGTATTCTCTTATTTAGGCTGGTTCAAAAGTGCATATAACAGATGAACCCAAGTTTGGATAGAGGGGCTTTACATTCAGATTCCCTACATCATGAATGCACTCCATCTTTTTTCCATGCTATATAATATTTTTTTTTTATTTTTTCACAAATAGGACAAAATAAAGGAATGAGTGTATAATAAGTAAAAACTAAAAACCATCTGAATGATAAAACTTGTTTTATTTTTTTATTAGAACCCGATGATAGTTCTGATTCTTATGAGGAACCTGGTAAGAAATGCTGTACACCTTCCCGTGAAGTTTCATATTTTCTAAAAATTATTCCTCATGCACAATGATAGAACTATGGCATATTTATAAGAAATATTTTTTTAGATCCCGCGATATCATTATTTTCACACATCTCTAAATATTTGCATAATCTAGCTTGGAATTATTCGCCACGGCTGTATATTTTCCCAGCATGCAGTTAATACGTATTATGCAAATAAGAGCCCGGTTTATTTTTGAAATGTTGGGATTTTAACAAGTAAGATAATGACATGGACATTGCATTAATATATATATATATATATATATATATTTATTTATATATAATATTTTTTCCCCCTAAATACAAAGCTAAAAATAATAAACATATAGAACATACCTTCCATCAAATATTTAGATATACCTTAGTACACACACACACACACACACATGCACGCACCCTAATTAGCACAAACAAGTGGATTTTGTACTTACAGAAATAGACACTTTAGAAATTTTAAGACTTGTTTTTTTTTATAAACAGTTTTTTTATCAAGTTCTCATGAATATTTATTATACAAATATAATAAGTTTGTTTCTGTTGTTTAATATATTGACAACAGTCTGCATACAAAATAGTTAAAATGTAATAAATTGTTCTAGTAATAAAAAAAAGGGGGGGTATAAAATTGTGGAATAGATGGACAATGTTAAATCTCATGCCATTTTTCCTGATAAAAATTGGACCAGATAAATCCAAGATGAAATTGATGGTTAATTATCTAAGATTGACAGGAATCCAAAATGGTAAATTATCCAAGAAATATTAATGTCTGAAATTGGTGAATATAATCCAAGTGGGCAGTGGCAGAATTCAGCCGCAGTGGTTAATTATGACAGCTTGGGTTTAATTATTTTATAGACAGTTATTTTCATTCTGTCCTTCAATTGTCTAAGATTAGATAGTTCTGGTTTAGAATAGACTCATCCAATCTGAATGAGCATACACAATATTAAAAAGAAGAAAGGAAGAAAACATGTCTCAGTAGACCAAAAATAATGTAACAGGCATTCTTCTGGATTGGACTTGATCTAATTTTTTTTTTTTTTTACTCTGTCAGTCAAATTTAATTAGATTATTATGACTGAACACATCTGTTGGCCACATTCCTATATTAAAGCTGAAGTTGTCACTCGTAAGTGCATGTATGAAATTATGAGTGTTTAATCAATCTATTCTTCATAGCCCTACTCACATAATACCAAGAGATTATGAGCATGACAATTGGTATTAACTGCTATGTATACCAAAGATTGCCGGTATTATAATCCGACCACTTTTAGAGCTTCATTTCACCAGTGACAAATTGGGTTTTGATAATATTCTTTTTTAAAATATGCTTTATATTCTCTTGTTACGCTGAAAATAGTCTTCAAGCATAAGATTAAGGGTATGCTTTTTTTGCGGGAATATTCTTTTTTAAAAAAAATATATGCTTTTTTTTTTTTCTGGAATTTTTTTGTTTTTAAGAATATGCTTTTTGTTAAAAGAATATTCTGTATGCAAAGAATATGCTTATATAAAAAGAATATTCTTGTTGCAGCCCTAATGATAAGTTGAAAGATTCTATTGGTGTTTACCTTTGCTGGTTTTGTTACCATTTTAGATGACTGGCCACTCTTCCAAGAAGCTGAGTCTTGATAGTTACTGCCTTAATTGTTGATGACCCAACTAATAATACTAGGTTGCATAGGATTAGTCTTGCTTTATATTTAACATGTATATTTGATTGATTCTCATCTGATTAGCTGGGGGCTGTGTCACTGAATTTGTAGCAAATAATTCTGTCTTGGATTTATTTTAGCTTGATTACATATCAATTATAAAGGGCATCAAAGTTAAAACTCTGGCTCTGTAGTCGTAGTACACATGGTCAAATTCTAGTCAAAACCATTGCATTCACCTTTAGCTGCCATGGGCGGATGGGGCTCATTAACTTGGGAGAGTAACTCATCTAGGTGAAGTGTAACACCGAATGCAAAAAGCCTGGGTAAGAGCATGTAAAAATGGCTTTATGCCCAACTTGAGTTATTTCTTGACCAAGTAAATATAATATGGACTATGAAACCTGATCATTTGAAATAAGTTTTTTAATTTGTGGGATTATAATTGGTTGATTCAATCTATCATGCTTTTTTGTCATTGAACCAAAATTAGTTAATATTCTAATCTATACTATGATCTACTAAACTCCTCAGGTTGATATGCCGTAAAACAAAACAAACTAGATTTCTCATGTCATCTTATTGAAGACAAAAATAACTTGTTCATCAACGTTTACTTTTTAACAGAATTCAACTTTATTTGATACAATTAAGTCATTTTAGATACTTCCTTTTTTTTCCCAACAAATAGGTTTCAACAAATGTTTATTTTAAACAAGATACCAACTAAATCCTTACTCATTTCAACAGTTTTAATCCCTTACATTTGAATGTTTCATAAAGTTAATTTCCTTTCTTTCTATTTCAATATTCAGAGTATCCAGATGAGAAAATTATAAGTGATGATGGTAAGGCCACTAAGCACTCACTTAACATACTAGAAATAATTAAAATACACTGCCATTCAAAGATCAGCTTTTAATTTGCATATGTTTGGGTGTGTGTAATATATATATCTATATAGACACACTTCCATACATTTATTGTTATTTCTCTATTCTTTACATTTTAACAAATAATGAGCCTTTTTTGTTTCTTTTTCTTTCACAAATCTAAAGAGTTAAAAGCCCTGTCAGCTGGGGTATAGGATATGCCAACTGCACCTCTGTAGGTGCTAGAAGGAACTAAAAAGGCCAACCTGTTCACTGTGGGTTGCAACCATGTTGTCTGAGGATGGAATCCAAGTGCCGAAGCAGTTAATATCCATTTTCTAAGGAGATAATTAATTGCAACACTCTACTTTGGCTCTTACTTGGACTTAATCATTTGATTGTCTAGCCTCATCACATATAACCTGTAATAAATTACTAACCAACAACTCACAACTACCTTCACAAACATTACTAAAACAATTACTAAAATTCTCTCATCTTTGTGATGGAAGTCTTTAGTTATAGGTTAGTGTTGTTGTGACTAGAACTTTTATCCACCAATAAAACCTGATACGGGCAAGGTCTTAAAGTTTTCTTGATCCCAGTATAATGGTTTGTATCTCTTGTCTCTACCAAGATGAATAGACTTCCTCTTTGGTAAAATCCAAAACCAAGTTGGACTTAATAAATTCAATAAATATCTTGTACCAATGACTCATTTAAACAACTCTGACTAAATGCACAGAAGTCTATCAAAATTGTTGGCAAGTGTCTATCGTTACCAACAATGCTATGGAAATCAAACTATGATATCTTAAGATCATTGATGGCACACTAGGCTTGGACAATGTGTGGCCAGTGCTGCCAGTGGGGTGTCTCCCGCCTATGCTGCACCTCCCAAAGGAGGGGCGGTATCTCAGGTCCGATCACACCAGACAACACTGGCGACAAGCAGTGTTCGCAAGCTGATGCGAAAAAATGAGTCAGTTCAGATTTCCGCCAAGACCTTTCAGGTTGCTTGAATGGTCCTTGCATTAACCAAGTGCTTCTCTTTCCTGAACTCTCCCTGTGCCAAAGAATAAGACATGCCAGTACTTCTGAGAGATAGAACAGGTGCAAAATTCGCAGAAAGAAAAACAGCCGGTAAAATTATGTGGACTATTTCTCACCTATAAAAACTAAAAGGGAATTTCAATTCAAATTACACAGAAACTTACAACAAATCTTTGACATTAGCAGTTAATCACATAACTCTAATGTTTGGCCACATACAAAATTCATTGTCTTTCTCAAGCATGAATAATAATAATAAAAGACCTGTGACAAATTTATAAGTTTTCTTTTTAGAATCAGTGATATCATTATTCCCACACTTATCTAACTTCCCTGCTTTCCCCTAAAAGAATTTTTTTTTAAAATTTACTTCTCTCCAGCTATGGACTAAATAATGCAATTGTTTTATTTAACTATTTGTGAACAAAAAGAACATTTATCAAATATGATTGTTGGCGGCATTAAATGATCTAAAAAGGTTGATATGCTGTAAAACAAACCTGAGAGCACCTGGAGATAATGACATCCTGCAAAAGTTTATAAAAGCTTTTCTTTTACTCAAGAAATTCCAAGTTTGAAATGGTTCAAGATTTTTAGACCTTCAAAATTAGGAAGGGAAGGTTCTTGGGAGTATTCTCTAAGTAGCTCTATATAACATAAAAATCATTACATTACTGGGTGTCTAAATCCTAAAATCAATAACTACCTGTATGTTAATGACTTAAGGTATTACCTTCAAATCAAAATATATGCATTCAGTTAAATATCAATTTCAACACCGCATCAACTAAATAAACAATCATAAATAGATTTAAGATTTTGAAAACAAAAATACACTGCATAGACTTTTTTAATTAATAAAAGTGCACAACTTTACATTAAAACTAGATGGATCAGAAATTTTGGTTGTAGACCAATATAAATTCCTTGGCATTATATTTGATTACAAAAAATCTTTTATTTAATATTTACAATATCTAAAAGAAAAAGGTACCAAACCAATGAATATTCTCTATGAAGTGGGTTAAAAAGAACAGAGTGCATATCAAAAATCTTTACTAAAACTTTATAGAACATTAGACCATGCCTGTTATATATGTGGAGCAGCTAGAAAATCTTATCTTAATCATCAAATTCAGCCCTCAATGAACCTTCAAGTGACCCTGATTGCTTTTAAAACCTCTCCAGTAAATTATTTTATTCTGAAGTATCTGAAGCTCTTATGTTTATCAAGGTCTACAGAAAAATCAAATCACCACTTACCAATCTTTCATATAACTGCATTTTTTAACCCTAGGAAATATCTCAATTCAACCAAAAAGAAATTGTCTTAAAAACTTTTGCCATTGTATGAAAGTCATAGGGGATAAGGCAAACCTCTTTCCTAACACCATTCAAATCCTAGTTCACCCTTTGGCTATCTAAATAGTCAGAAGTAACCATAGATTTGAACAAAAGCTTCTAAAATTAAAACGAACCCCTTATCGTATCCAGAAAAGTTCTACAGTATTTATTTAAGATACCCTAAAATATGAACACCAGATAGCAATGGCACTAGAGGTTGAGCAGTTCTTAATGATATTACCATAAAAAGATGCCTACGAAAGACTCTAGATTTATCTGAAATCTGTGCAATAAATCTGACACTGAATATTATTTCTACAAATAAATGAAAACAAAATTTGCTGATTTAATACATACAATCTTAAACCATCAAAGGCCACATTTCTTCATCATAACCAAACACGTCTATAACATACTGCTGTGCTTTAAAATTAAAAACACGACTATATTATTTTGTTGATAGAAAGTTAAATAATACCTAATAATGTGCTCAACAGATTTTGGTTTTCATTTTAGGTAATATTATTAAACTTTTTGGGCAGTGAAGTTAGAGCATTGGTAAAAGCTCTGGCTCTGGAATCGTAGTACGAGAGTTCAAATCCCAGTCGAAACCATTGCATTCACCTTTTGCTGCCTCAGGCATATGGGGCTCATTAACTTGGGAGAGCATCCCATCTAGGTGAAGGGTAACACTGAATGCAAAAAGCCCGGGTAAGAGCACGTGAAAATGGCCTTGTGCCAAACTTGGGTTGGTGCTCACCAAATATTATATTATTGAACTTTCTGTGTTGGCATTAATAATGACTGGCATTGTAAATTCAAAGGTCAACCTGATTGATTTGTCCTCTCAACTTGGTTCAGGTAATCTTTATTCTTCACAAATAGCTAAATGCACTAAGCTTCTCATCAGCCAATACATTTGAACCTTTTTTTTTTTATCTCTCTTGATGCTCCCTAATCTATTAATCTGCTTTTTTCACTCATCCCTCTCGACTCATATAGGTGGTGGCCATTCTAATATTTTCTATTTCTCACAATGAATTTATAAGAAAACCTTTCCCTTAATAATTTCATGTTTGTTTCTTGCTAACCATATCATCTATTTCTTCCAGTGGAAGCTCTTCTAAAACTTAGGTTTTACCTAGGTCTACAGAAAAATCAAATCACCACTAACCAATTTTGCATTGGATATTTTTTAAGCTCTGTCTTTATTATTATTATTATTATTATTATAATCTACTTGTTTGCAAATACAGTGATTTACACCTGATAATATAGACCTATGAAATACATGGACACAATCTAAGACAATGTGTTAAATGAATTCTCAAAATAGAAGCAAATCATTTGTTCAATTTCAGTAAAAAATGACAATGTATTTTTATACTAATTTAATTTCTTTTTTTAAAAACTCTCCTCCCTCGTCAACTTTACTTGCTCTGATAGCCAAATCCTTACTGACTTTATATGTTCTTTAATTCTAACTTTTTTTTCTTTTCTTTTTTTTTAAATGTTTTATTCATTTTATTTATTTATGTATTTTTTTTTTTTTTTGATAATTTCTCAGAGGGGAAAGAATACTCTCTGCAGTTTCATCTTTCATTTAATCAACCAACCCAACAAGTTTCATATCTGACATACTTTGATTATTAATTTGAAAAAAACAAAATTGTCACTTAAAACAAGTATTTTCAAAACTCTTTCAGCAACCATAAGATATCAATACAATTTGAAGAAATGAATATGTCAGTCTTTCCTCCCATCAACTTGTTCATCAACATTCATCATCATCATAATCATCACTATCATCATCATCATAAACATTTCTAGGTTTTCTGCTTTATTATTATTATTTATTTATTTATTATTTTTGTTTTGGTTTTAACATTTTCCCTCTCCCCCATCATCCCCCCCCAAAAAAAAACCTTTTTTTTCAAAGACATTGAAAATAAACTCCAACTCACAAATCTCGGTGTATGAAATAAAGACATGCCCTTGGCTCCATCAATCATTTCAGATCCTCTGCCTGTTACAGTAGTACCTCAACCGAACGTGAATAATAACGCGGATGCAAGCAAAGGTTAGTTGGCCAAAATGAAGCGAGAGAAGCAATGGAAGGGTTATTTTTTTCTGGTTAACAGAGATGCTACCCTTTCTTTCTTCTCTGTCTCTCCTCCTCCCATGCACTCCTGTTTTCTGGAATAGAGGAGGAGGAGGGCATCTTGGTTCAGTTTGGCAGGGCCTCCTTGCCCTCATCTTTCATAACATTCATTCATTTCATCCATTCCAAAGTGATCTCTCATTCTCTCTCATATCTCTCTCTCTCTCTCTCTCATATGATTATATGTCTCTCAAACTTCGTTTTTCTTCTGTGTTTTATTAAATATTTCTTATGCTATAAGTTTTCTGATTAACAGAATTTAAGAATTTTTTTTATAAAAAAAATCTTAATCATCACTTTTGAGGCATTTTTTTTTTCTTTCTCACGTTATTATAATAGCCAGCACTCATTCAAACAAGTGCTTTAAGAAATAATAAACTATTTGTGTCAATAAATTTCTATAAAAATGCCACAGTGAAACACATACTTATCAACTGCCTCGATTTCGAATCAATCCGATCAAAATTCTACCAAGCTAATAGTTTGAAAGACCTATTCAACAACACTAACCCAAACAAAATCCTGCAATTCTTAAAAGAAACCAAACTTTACTCTAAGATCTAAAATCCCCCCCCATTCAGTAAAAACAATCTACACTGTTGATCAGTATATATATATATATATATATATATATATATATATATCCAAAACCCTTTATAATAAAAAAGCTCCCCTTATAAAAACCATGTATTAATATTCAAAGAAGATTCGGCATTAAATGACCTAAAATGGTTGATGTGCCGTTAAACAGATCAATCAATCTATAAGTGTAGTTCTCCTTTTTGATTTTCCTCAGCTAATTTTTATATTTTGAACAAAAAAAAAGGGTTAACATCACCACAACCTACTTATTAAATGTCTGATCTGGTGATGATTGGAAAGGAAATTAGCTAATTGATAATTAAATTTCACATTTATTTTTTTGTTTATAATTATTTATAGAACCTACATACTATAAAATAGCATAAAGGCCTTTGAATCTATCTCAAGATCTTCACAAATAATGTCCAAGGGCCCATGCACTTAATCTGCATGTATCTTGAATTTTTAACTTAAAATCTGCAGATTTATCTACTTATGCAAAGATCATTCAATCATGGACTGACATTCTTTTGCTTTTGAAAACTCCTAGCAGTTTTTATAATTGATTATTAATTATAAGATGTTATATTAGGATTATTTTCAAATGTTAATCATTTGCATACAACATTGCGCAGTTCTGTCAGACGTATATATAAACAACATCGGTCTTTTTGGAAAGACTAAAAATATGTAAATATACATCATCTTTCTTTTGGAAAAAATTTACATTTGCATATATATATAATCTCATTGCAAGTGGTTGAGATATTAAATGATTAGTATTAAAGGCTTATTAGTGCTTCTCTGTTACATGTAAAATGAAAAAATAAAAATCTATATCTTTGTCTCATCTAAAATAGGTCTTGATAATAAGTTGACACAAATTCTTGTTGTTTTTTTTTTCTCTATGGAACTTGTTTGACAAAAGTCTTATTTTTGCTGTTGCTTTTGATAATCAAATTGATAAATAAAACAATCATATGTTGTTTTTTTTTTATTGCTGCTGCTGCTGGTGCATTGGCTCATAAGTTTATAACTAAGCAGTCTTTTTTTTTTTTTTTTTTTTTTTTAACTCTTTTAAGACAAATCAAAACTGGTGCACATAGTTTGTGTGCCAGATTATTTTGGGGGGAGAAATTTACCAAAGCAGAGATGATATAACTTTTTTTGTTTTGTTTTGTTATAGCAACATTAATTGTCAATACGATTGATTGAAATATTCTTGTATTGTTCAAGGCTAATTCTTGAGTTTTACTTATAAAAGATAAGAAAAGGAACATGTATAATACTATTATTAGTTATGACTTTTTTTATGACCATCATAATTTTTATCTATATTAATCTTTCAAGTTGTGGTCTGTGATTATTATTGTTCAAAGACCACCCCTAATAAGGGAATCAACCCTACAAGTCTCAATGAATTATTGTTACTCGTGTATTAAGCTTCTTTATCAGAATTTACCAGACCTTCTTAAATCTAAAAAATATATTACAAAATATACCAAATATTGAAACAGTTAACTTTTATAAAATATCAGCCTAAGAAAAAAAAAAATTAAAAGATAATACAAGTTCTTGTAAAGTTATCAAAAAAATGATGAACAAAGTAAATAGGGTGGGGAAAGAAGTAAAAAAAAAAAAAAAAATCATATGTGATGAGCAGTAAAAAGGGTCTGATTAAATCCAGTAAAAAAATTAACCAAAATATTGAACATTTCAAACTCATATGCATAAGACACAGCATGAACAGGTAAAATATTTCTCAAAAGATCATACTTCTAAATCGAGTCTTTATGTGGTTTCAGTGAGAGTGGCTTACCTTCTAAAAGCCCTTGCATCTGCTTGGCCTGTAGACTTTGTGGTAAAGAAAAATTAAATATGGAGTTATTTGGCTCTGATGTCTCATAAAACTGCAGAAAATCTCGCCTTGGGGTAGACGACAATCTGTATAAAAGCGGCTCGCTTTGAGAACTCAGAAGAAGGATGAGATTCCGTATCTCTTGCCAGTCACGTGTCTTAGTGTTGTATTTCAAGCCTCACGTCAGTCAGTCTGCCGAATTTATTTTGCAAGCCAGGTAATTAAACTACGTATCTAATCTCTACTCAAAGGCAGAAAATGTCTGACTTACATAGAGCCAAGATGAGTCCATTATGTCTATGGTATAGGGGTGTAAAGAAACCCAGAACAAATACAAAAACCTAACCAAAGATGATTAAAAACATAAGAATATTTTCTACAATATAACATTTGAATTAATTCAAAGTTTAATTTCTGCTTTGGTTTTGTTTCTTACAACTTTTTTTTAAATTAGTCCTAATAATAAGGCTGAAATTTGTTCGTTTTTTTCCCTTCCCCCCGCTTGTAAGCAATTATTTATTACTAGGGTCTTTTAAGAAGAAAAAGAACATGCACTTTTAGCATGCTCTTTTTTTTTATCTTATTAATCCAGTGGAAAGTTTAGAATAATGAATGGCTTCAAATTTTAATAATGATAATATACTAAAAAAAAACAGCTCAGTGTTTGTTTGTACCTGCGTGAGTGTTCCACTTGGCTAAATTTTGCTGCTGCTGCTGCCACTGTGATTGCTACTGTTGCTGCTCACGCCAAATGCTTTTTTTTTTGTCCCATTGATGCCTATTTGTCTTTTTCATTAGTTCTTGTTTCAAAGGAAAGGACTGTATTCCATGCATGATATTTTTTATTCTATTTGGAAACTCACCCTTGCCTCATCAAAAACTTGTTTCTTTCAAGGAATGCACTTAATATCTATTTCTTATTACTAGTTGTAATGGTGTTTATTGAAATAAAAAAAATATATTTTATCTACTTATTATTAGTTCTAATGTTCTTTATTAAAATAAAAGATATTTTATTTACTTGGTGAAGTTTGGTACAAGGTCATTTTTATGTGCTATTTTATTTACTTATTACTAGTTCTATTGTTCTTTATTAAAATAAAAGATAATATTTTATTTACTTGGTGATGTTTTGCACAATGCCATTTTTATGTGCTCTTACCGGGCTCTTTGCATTAGGTGTTGCCCTCCACCTAGATGAGCTGCTTTTCCAAGTTAACTAACCCCATCTGCCTGTGATTACAAAAGATTATGATATAATCCATCATTATAATTGAAAGTGGATGAAATGATTTTAATATAATGATAATGCTTATAACAACTTTAATCTTGAAGAACTTATTATAATTCTAAATAAATTAGAAAATACAACGATTTAAAATCACAGCTAGAAAAAGGTTTGAGTGTAAGTGTTCAAGCCATGGAAATTGGAGCAAGAGGGTTTTTTTATCAAGCACCCTGAACAAATTTTTGGGTGAAATTTGAATAAAAGGCCGTAACAGAGCCCATAGTATAAAGAAGTTGATAGTTAGCGGAACATGTTGCCATGTGGATTTGGAAAAAGGAAGATACAACGTAGAATATTTTATAATAGAACAAAATGCTATTTTTTTTTTCACATTCGTGTGGAGATTCACGCAAGACTTTTCAACATTTTTTAATAACCGTCTATTCTAAAACCAGTTTTGCAATTGATTGAAATGATTGAAAGATATGATAATCTATTATAACAATAACCAACAAAATATGTAAATCCCTTCATCTGAAATTTAAGGAATCTGTAATATCAACTTGGATGAAAACCTGGTCTTTATTAGGAAAGGTATATCTTCTCTAAACCTTTCTGTCTTAGATAGTATAAGTTCTATTCTCTAACTATCAGTTAATAAGATGCTTGTAAAATATAATATGTTCTTAGCTTTCAATCAACTATCTACCTTGATATTATATTTACTTGGTAAACACCAACCCAAGTTTGGCACAAAGGCCATTTTTACGTGCTTTTACCCGGGCTTCTTACATTTGATGTTACACTTCACCTAGATGAGCTGCTCTCCCGAGTTAACGAGACCCATCTGCCCGAGGCAGCTAAAGGTGAATGCAATGGTTTTGACTGGGATTGATCTTGGTAACTACGATTCCAGAGCCCGAGCTTTTACCAATGGTCCACCGTCGCTGTCCAATCTACCTTGATATGCCATTAAACAAAATCAATCAAAAATCTTTAAAAAAGTCTAATATTGTAATGTTTATTTATTAACCCATAGCACAACAGTTAAAAGTGAATAGTTTGTTATATGACTTAGTGGAGTAATAAAATATGTGCATTCCTTGTTTGTGTCATTGTTATCCATTGTATTCATTCCTTTCTTTGAAATCCAATCTCTAATGGAGTCAGTCCTTTTTTTTTTTTTGTACTAATCCTCTCTTAGGATTTGCTTTTTTGTTTCTTGGTCTGCTAATATTTGGAACTTTATAAAAAATTGTTTTTCTTTCTTGTCAAAAAAACATTTTTACTGTTGCTTTTCCTTCATTGCACTAGCTTCTTCAGATATGAAATAATTGTGAACACTGGTTTTTTTTTTTTTTTTTTCTGGCTAAAGGGGACACATGTAGTAGTTCCAAATTCATACATAGGTTTGAAATTTGTTTCTAAGGTTTTTTGAAAGACTTTTAGAAAAATTGTAGTTTTTAAAAAAAGGTCAAATAAATTTGGAGAGAATTTTAAAAAAACTATTTCCATTTTTGTTGGCAGCAGCTTTTTCTTAAAGTTCTAAATGAATTTTGTAGATTTTATTGAAAACCACTTCAGTATCATATCTCACTTTACACTTATGTGCTGGTGGTGGTGGTGGTGGTAAGAGATTTTATCACTCATTATTATTACTAGTTTTATTTTATTTTAGACTGCAAAAACTGGGTTCTTGCTATTCTACGATAATAAACTAAAAACAATAATGTTTGTTGGTTTATTATACTTTAATAGTAGTGTTTATTAGTTTTTTTTATGATTTGATTTTAAGGATGTTTTTTTCCCCTTGAGAATAAAGTGATTAGGAAAATAGAGTAATTATTTTTATCATTGATAAATCAATGTGAATTTAACCTATATTTTGGGGATTCATTTCAGAATGAATTTGTTAAAACATAAAATTCTTAAATGAATTTTGGAGTGAATGTGTTGGGAATGTTTTGGGTATTTTATTCCAAGAATAAAGTGCTATTTGATTTTGTAGCATTTGGAACACCTATCTGGATGAACTCTGCCACTGTGTATATAAAGCTGAACAGTTAATTCACAAGTGGAGTGGTTAATCCGAGCACAGCGCATGTACATGATGATCTATGCTTAGTTTTATGTACCAATGCTAAATACACAAGTTGAAACCTAACATCTGTCTTTTTTTGTATGGCCAACTAAACCATGACAAAAAACCTGTTTGTTTTCAAGATCTTTTGCAATAGAACAGTCTCTTGATTTCACAGGCTGATATAAATAACACTTTGCAGTCCCCTGATAAGTGGTTCATTGCAATCTCCCAAATGTTGTTTCTCCAAAACTACTACCATACCTGGGGTGGTTGATGTGGCCCAGTGGATAGACAGTCGGACTTCAGAACCATAGTACGCGGACTTGAATCCAAGTTGTTACATCTACG
Source organism: Idiosepius hallami (assembly GCA_034780655.1). Taxonomy (NCBI): domain Eukaryota; kingdom Metazoa; phylum Mollusca; class Cephalopoda; family Idiosepiidae; genus Idiosepius; species Idiosepius hallami. The sequence goes on along the minus strand of JAUZSX010316075.1, from coordinate 10,617 downwards.
TTAACTTGTCTACTATTACTCTTGGGAAAGGTATGAATCCGCATCTTCCCTCCAGCTATGGATTAAATAGTGCAACTTGTGTTATTCAAAACAGTGTGTGTATAAAAATGATTATCTAAAGTAATTGTTTAAAATGTCCTGAAAGAGGTTGATATGTCATTAAACACAAAACAATCTGTTGCTGATTTTTGAGTCAATATTATTAGTTTTTCTCCTGTGATTTGTATTTAGTAAATTTTCAGTTGTCCATGAAACCGGGATTTTAGCATTTAATCTAACCATCTCTAATATATAATTATCCTTTTCTTTGTTAATATATCTTACCACTATCACCACCCATGCTGGTTGATTTCTCCTGTTAGCTCATGTAACAACTTTTCTTGCTGGTATCCCAGCTTTCCCCCCAGCCAGCAACTCTACCACTACTGCCATAATAATTGATAAAACTCTTGAGTAACAAATGCTTACTGAACCCTCATGTTTCCCAAATCCTCTTTCTCTTCCGCCTCCTCTATCATTCTCTTTATACCATTTCAATCGACCAGGGTCTCTACTCCATCATATACTGCTGCTGTTAAGTGTTTGTTGACAGCGCCAGGGGACTAACGGAGTGGTACATATATAATATGCTAAACAACTAAACTATATTGACATCTACCGATCATTTTAGTTTTATGTTTCAATACTTCAACAAAAAGCCAAATGTCTTAGAGACTGTTAAATGTTTGACAGCGTTGAGAATCGTTACATTCTTAAACTACCTATGGCCAGTCAGGTGTTTCATTAACTTTCAACTCATCCGAAAACCAAAAAAAATAAACAAAGATAAAAACCATTGCTCCCTATTTTTTTTCATGTTTTTCATTTCTCCTGCACACATTTTTATATACATTTATATATATATATCTATATATATATACCTGCATCCTTGCACCATTTCAACATTGTTTATATATTCTTTCTCTTTTTTTTCTTAATGTTTTTGTTTTCCTTTGCAGTTGGGTGGGGGAAAAAAAATGTTTTTTTTTGTTTTATTTATTTTTTTTATTGTAGCTGAGGAAGGTAAGCAGTTATTTGTTTTATTTTATGCTGTTTACTACTTTAAAAAAAAGCCTTTTAAAATATTTTTTTTTTTTTTTTGCAATGACAGTTTTTATATCAGACCAAAATAAAAACCTTAAGTAATGACAATGCAGCTATTTAAATAATGATATATGTTGGGCAGCGACGGTGGAGCATTGGTAAAAGCTCGGGCTCTGAGATCGTATTACGCAAGTTCAAATCCAAGTCAAAAACATTACTTTCACTTTGGCAGCCTCGGGCAGATGGGGCTCGTTAATTCGGGAGAGCAGCTCATCTAGGTGAAGGGTAACACTGAATGTAAAAATCTCGGGTAAGAGCATGTAAAAATGGCCTTGTGCCAAACTTAGGTTTTTTCTCACCGAGTAAATATCATAATAGAAGGAATTGGGGGTGGGCAGTCAACATGGTCCAGTGGATGGGCAATCGGACCTTGGAACCGTAGTATATTGGTTCGAATCCAGGGAAGATATTCTTATTGTTTAAGGAAAGCACATTAACTCCAGTAGTGAACAATAATTATGCTGCTCTTCTCTTTTATTGAAAAAAGCTTTGATGATTTATCTATCTTTATAAAGTGACCTTCAAGTCTGAATTGGTTTTTAACTTTTAATGAACTTCTAAGCTCAATAATAAATTCCTGGATGTTGATGAAACCAAAGAGTATCTAATAGTCATCTTTTTTACACATATATTCATCAACTACAAAGATCTATAGTGGATATGCTTTCTATCCAATTATCATGTAAATATTATGTATTGATATTAGCAAAAGTCAGATGTCTCTTAAATTCATCAATATTAGAAAAAGAGGAAATAACTATCATAAACACTTTTGAATTTTCAGATTTCAAACTTGCTAAAATCTGTTTTATTTTATTTTAAGAATTTAATGTTTATGTTCTTTTGGAATTAGGGGAACTCCTATCCTTGTGGGAAAAAAGTAGTGATTTAACCTTAGTTGATTGCTGCTTTTAACTTTTATATGTGCTTCTTATTTAACATTTTCAGCTTAGACATAAAAATCATTTCAATTGAACATTTGCTAAATGTATTTTTCTTATTACTCAACCCTCTCTGTCATTTAAATGTTTTTGTTTTTTTTAATTTAAAATTCAAGCAACAATTGTATAAAGCAGATTGAGAAATATAAATAATCTTTTTATTTTCTACATGTTATGGATTTCTTAAGAGGTTACAGAAAAACATTTTTTCAGCTGTGATTCTTTTTACTTCCTTTTAATACAGCTAAAATTTGTCTTGAGCAAATTGTCACAAAAATGTATCTTGGCTTTGTCATCGTCATATTTAATAATTTCTTTTGATTTGCTTGAATGAAAGCACGATTAATGCTTAATTGTTCGGGGATGCGCCTTAGAGAACTTGTATGTGTGAGGAAGAAATAAAAAGATAATGGCTTTCTATTTCAGCTACACAATCTAAGGAATGCTTTTGTCATCAATGTCATGAGATTTTAGCAAAAGATTAGCAAAAATGTTGTCATAAAAATAATAATAATAGAACTGAGTCTACCCCATGCTGTTGTTTTAAACTTGCATAGCCAAGAATTAAAACATTTTTTTTTGTTTCTATATAAGTATCTTTATTCAGAAAGTTAATTTTTTTTTTTTTCGCTTTACCCATTTAATTAACTGATTTTAGTGAAAAATCCATTTTAGCTACAAACAACTTTATTTTTGTTTCATTCCTGCCCCCCTCACTTAGATATTCGTCTTGTAAACTTTACAAATCTGTTTCAATTTGAAATGGTTCTCTACATCAATATGAATTCTTGATTTTTCTTTATGCAAATATCACATTCCTTTTTAGATATTTTGCTAATAGCAATTACCTTACCCCTTGAGGGTACTTGAGGGGAGGTAAAACACTTGGTGAAAATATATCATCAAAAACCTTTAAAGAAAAAACATTTCTTTCTATTGTTGAATGTATTTGTAGACCACGCATTTTTTTTCTTTTAAATACCACATAATTTAATCATCCTTTTATTTTATAATTTTTATAAAGAAAAAAAAACATATGCTAAAAAGGCTTGATAAAATCAACAAAGAACTAAAAAAACAAGTAAGATTTTATAGAAGGCATAAATGATGCATAAATATATTTTTTTTTTTATTGTGAATATTTCGAGGGTATTACCTCATTTTCAGACACTGATCGATCTTAAGCTGAAAATGAGGTAATACCCTCGAAATATTCACTATAAAAAAAAAATATATTTATGCATCATTTATGCCTTCTATAAAATCTTATTTATTAATTATTACATGATGCTTCAGAAGAACTATAATCTATTAAACAATGTTTTTGTTTTAGTTGAATTTTTTTTCTTTTTAAAAGGGTTTGGTTTCATATTCTTAAGTATAGATTGTTTTTTTTTACAATCTTAAACTTTCCTGATACTTGTAGTCCTCACCCAAGGGGGTAATTAGTAAGGATCATCATCATTGTAATAGAAAAAAGGTTAACAAAATAATTATTGGCTTTAACTGGATAATCATTATCATACTTATATGTTAATATATTATATTTACTTGGTCAAACTCCAACCCAAGTTAGGCACAAGGCTATTTTTACGTACACTATATACCTGGGCTTTTTACAATCAGTGTTGCCCTTCACCTAGATAAGTTACTCAATCGAATTAACAAGCCCCTATCTGCACGAGGCAGGTAAAAGTGAATGTAATGGTTTTCACTGGTATTTGAACTCATGTAATATGATTCATGTTAAAATATATCTATCTATCTATCTATCAATCTATCAATGTTATTTTATTTAAAGTATCATTTATTGTGGGTTTGGTATGTTGGTAGGGTGCAAGTTGTACTCTAGGAGTTGAGGGTCCGCAAAGTGCATTCTTCGGAAGGAGGGTCACGAGGTGGCTAAGCACACTTCTGGGTAATAAGTAGACTTAGAGACAGTGCCAACTCCTTCACTTTGTTGGCTCTGTAACAAAAAAGATCAAACCTCATCAATAATGAATTTGATAAGAAAAAAGCAATTCCAATACAATGACAATAGTTATTAGTGTTAAGCATCTATTCACAATGAATTAAACTTGCCTTGACCCAGAGAAAAAGCAAATAAGAATTTCCTTATTCAATTTCTTTCATTTCTACAGAAAGAAAATACAAGAAAGAAAATAGAAGAAAATCATAAAATTAACATTGAGTTTATTTCCTTTTGTCAATTCAGTTTCATATCTTCATTAACAAATCAAATACAAACTGGAAATACAATAGAAGATTATTCTAGATTGGATATTGAATTGTATACAGTCAAGTCATGTTTGAGAACCCGATTCTGCTAACTTACTGAAGTTAAGCAACGTAAAGCCTGTTCAGTACTAAGATGAGTCAAGTTATGTTGGAGACACCTGTTCCACTAGATGACCAAAGTTAAGCAATGTAAAGCCTGTTCAGTACTAAGATGAGTCAAGTTATGTTGGAGACACCTGTTCCTGCTAGATTACTGAAGTTAAGCAACGAAAGCCTGTTCAGTATTAAGTTGCGTGACCACTTAGGGATACCAGGTATTGTACTGGTCCTCCAGGTTGGAGGTTAGAATAGGGCTAACAACCCAATTCTGTAAAAGAAAAAAGTTACATTAACTAATTGATTAAGTGATGAAAAAACCATGGGATAAAGAATCTAGTGATGAATATTCCATGATTAATAGTCGAGTGATGAAACGTTAAGTGATGAAACGTCGAGTGATGAAAAGCCTGTATACTATGCAATGACCACCCACAGCCACTGAACTGCATGGTTCCCAATGCAATTCAAAATATGATGTTCAGTGATGTTGATTGCAGTGGGATGTTTTTTTTTGTTTTGTTTTTTTAAGAATGTTCACTTTTTGACATGAATGCATGAAAAATTGACAGAATTTTGTGATCAGTTTTGCTTTCACCTTGATAAAACTAAAAAACCAACACAGGACATTTTTCTTTTAACTGTATTGCACTTAAGCTAGATGTTGTTGATAGGCCTTACAGTCAAATTATAGTTCTATGATTGACTAATCAGATATCTACAGAAAGCAGACATTTTTTTTTAAGATTGTTTGAAGATATTTAAGTTTTCTTCAATCATCCACATTATTTTTTTGCGTCTGTCTTGTAGAGTTTCATTTTTATTTTTTGTAGATTTTATTTTATTTGTGTTTTCTTAATTTGAACAAGATGGCTCCACAGTGTTTGAATCAATCATGAATATGAAAGGAAAGATAAATGATTACAGTGAATGAATTTTTATAAAACTTGAAAAGGTCAGGATGTCTGTGAAATCATTTTTGTCTAAAACTACAAACAAATAATACACTCAGTGTTCATATTAATGTGTATTTACGTTTATTTTTCCAATCAGTTTATATTTAAGAAAGAATACAAGAATAGATTCTTTTAAGAAAAAAGATTGAAAATTAGAGAAGATGAAAGAAATTTTTTACTCAAAACTTTTCTTAAGTTGCATTTTAGAAGGAAAATTGAATTTACTTTGATGTCACTCAAGGTAAAATCATTGGAGTAGTTTGATGAAAAAAGTCATTTTTTTTTATTTAATAAACTTGAATATAAAAATAAATGCCACTTAATCTTTGTTAACAAACTATATTTTATTGAATACAAGATATTTTGTACAACTATTTATTGGACTGTTATCCTGATCCTCATCAGTTTTATATTCATAATCTTTCAGAAAATAAACTCTTGTATGATTTTTAAGAACATGACATGGTTTTTAATTAATCTTTAAAGGTTCAAAGCATTGAAACATTTACAAATTAAAGCAACTCTTATTGACTTATAAGAAAAAAAAACCTTCAGTGAGTTTGAGTACACATATTTTTACTTACAGTTTGATTCCATCATCAAACTTTAAGTAAAAATATGTGTACTCAAAAGCTATTTACCCACTTTTTAAAATCAATTCCTTTTTATCATAAGAGAGTACAGTTATTCTTTTTTTTTTATATAGTTGTTTAAATCTCTTAATTCTTTTGCTTTCACTTTAAGACAAATACATATCCAGAAAGAGAAAAGAAAAGAATGTAATAGAAAGCAAAATATCACAAAAAGAGTCTTTACTATTTGGAGGTAGACAAGAGGAACAATTCAAATAAGCGGTTTTTTACTTTTATTTTTAGGGAAAGTTCATTTGGCCTAGAAGTAGGAAGCGGACTTTGAAAATGTATAATACGAGTTTGAATCCCAGTCATTCCATTAGCGTTCTTAATTGGACTTATACCCTTAGGAAAGGTATGAATCCCAACATTTACCCCAGCTATATGTTAAATAGTAAACATTGTGTTATCTAAAAAAAAAAACTATGTGTGTAAACATAAAATGATTGTTCTTGGCATTAAATGACCTAAAAAGTAAAGGAATCCCAACATTTACCATAGCTATATGTTAAATAGCAAACATTGTGTTATCTAAAAAAAACTATCTGTGTAAACATAAAATGATTGTTCTTGGCATTAAATGACCTAAAAAGGTTGATATGTTGTAAAACACAAACAAACAAAAAGAATTTATTTTGTTACAACAATATAAAACTTTAAAAAAAATTTCTAATTGTTAATTGAAAAAAAATTTTATTATGACAGAAAGACTCTGAGGATTTTAACACTGTAGACAAAGGAAGACAAAAATTGTAGACAAAGGAAGACAAAAATTGTAGACAAAGGAAGACAAAAATTGTAGACATAGTAAGACTTAGAAAGACAAAATTTTAAGTAAAAGAAAAATTGAAACAATTTAAAAAAAAAAACAAAAACAGAAAATGAAATAAAATAAAATAAAATGAAAAATAAAGCAAAAAAACTTGAAATAAAAATATTTTTTTTTTCTTTTTAACAGAAAAGTTGATCATTCATGCAAAAAATACATCACTTACAAGAATACGGTCTTGTAGTCTTCAGGTGATGGTTATCTTAGCAAAAGGTTTGTTTCAGGTGCCAACTAGCAGAGCATATTAAAAGAATGAACGGGAAGATGTCAGTTTAGAAAGTGTTTGGCCACTGACAATGATTATCTGCATTTACTTGTATTCCTCCATGTGCAACAGTTGTTTATTTGAGCAGAAATGGCCAGTAAAAGAAATCAATTTGTTATGTGTGCATGCATTCAGTCAGGCATTTAAAAAATGCCTAAATTCTACACAATATTTTTTTACAGAAGTTTCTGCCCCAATTGATTAGTTTCTTTAATTAACATATGCAACTCTGTTGTTTATTTTTTTCCCAAAACTTCTGAGGCAAAGAAATCAATGAGGCTTATTTATAAGGCAAATATCTTTTATTTAGCTTTTTTCTATGTTAACTTATAATACCAAAGGGATAAGTTTGTAGTAGCAAAGGTTAAGCATTGGTAAAAGTATAGGCTCTAGAATTGTATTTAAAGAGTTCAAATCGCATTCAAAACCACTGCCTTTTCTTTAAGTTGCCTTGGGCAGATGGGACTCATTAATTTGGGAGAGTAACTCATCTAGGTAAAGGTTGACACTGATTAAAAAAGCCCAGGGATATAATGAGAAGGTAAAAAAATGGCCTTGTGTCTAACTTGCCTTTGTGCTTAAAGGGGTAAGTTGGGTAGCAGGGATATTAAATATTGTGATTGCAAATGTTTTACAACTATGTGTAATACAGACGGGTCAACCTGGAAAATACAAATGGTAGCAGATCCTATGATTTTTGGTTCTTAAGATATCGTCCTGCTGTTGTTCATATACAGAAAAGGAGGTACTTCTCTATATAAAAGAGGTACTTCTCTATATAAAAGAGGTACTTCTCTGTATAAAAGCAGGTCATTTGGTAAAAACTGCGGAAAAGTCAGTTGGAGAATATCCGAGGACTGGTGGTGTGTGTTTATTGTGCTGCTATGTTTTGTTGTACAACACAATTGTTGTTTCTCTGTTGGATTTATAGTTATGCATTTGGTGGCCTGTCATATGTGTGTTGGTGTTATTTCATGATTTATACAGAGTTTAACAGAATATCATACCAAAATATGTAAATAATGCAAAGAAAACAAACTATAACTCAACTCAGGACATTCATTAAGAACTCCTAAGATGAATAAGTGTAAATAAGAATAGAAATAAGAACAGTAACAACAACATTATTTCATTTTAGTATATCTATTCACTGAGTTGTTAATTATTATTTGAGTTAGTATTGTTCATGTATTGCTATTATTATTGTTTTATAATTAGTATTATAATCATTATTGTTATTGCTATTCTATTTTTGTAAATTTGCTCAACACCATAACAACAAAATAATGATAATAATAATAATGTTTCATTTCCAAAAAATAAAGCAAAAAAAAATTGATGTTTATTAAGTAGGATAAAATAAAGATAATGTCTCATTAATAGAAAAAAAGATACTGAAAATGACAGCCAGGGAAAGAATACTAGAAATGATAAAATATTAAAATAACCAAAACACATCTCAGAAAATCAAGAAGAAATGCATTGTAATATTTAATTTAGTTATGATAGATAAATTGCATTCTACAAATTTTAGCCATGTCACAATTGTGTTTTCTCATTATTTCTTCATAAATCACATTTCATCAGTTTATTAATTGTAGATTAGAAAGCCTTCATTAGATATGCATAACATACAATTTTGAAAACATTTTTTAAATAATAATGAAAATCTCTATTTATCGATATTTCTTTCAAATCAAAAATTGATTTTTTTGTTTTTCTTGGGTCCTGTATTATTGTCATTGGTAAAAAGGCTGAACCTCAGTAAATTGATTCAGTTGTCATAGTAATTTATCCAAAATAACAGCAGTATTAAAATCCAAACACTAATAGCACTTAATAGCAGCAACAGTGATCATAGTAGTAGTAGTAGTAGTAGCAGTGATGGTAGTAAGTAAATCCAGCAGCAGTAATTTCAGTATACACGTCTGTTAGGCTGTGACTAGAAAAAGTGAGAAAATCTGCTGGGTCAGGGTTCTTAAATAGATGAGTTATCTTCATTCTACTCTGTGACTGGTTGGGCTTAATTTATATTCTGTATTTAATCAGATGGTTCAATGTCCGTGCTTATACCCAATACAGTCATTAAACCAAAAACAACAGTTTTGCTTTTTGAAATATCTACAAATTTCTGTTTATAAGGTTATCTCTACACAAGTCAGTCTATTTATCCAAATAATGCTATGAATTCAAAGTAGATTGTGAATCAAATTATTAGATAGTTCTAGAAGATGTTCAGCGGATAATGAAGAGAAGAATAGTTGTAAAGATGTTTGATATTGGGTTTTCAAATAAGATGATTAATGAAATCTTTATTGAGTTGTATGGAATTGAAAGAAGAAAGAGAAAGAAAAATGATAATCTAGGAATAAAGAAAAGAAAAATGGAGGAAAATAGAAGGAAAGAAAGAGGGGGGTTATGGAAAGATAAAGAAAATGGAAGAAGAAGAAGAAGAAGAAGAAGAAGAAAGAAAGAGAAAGAAAAGAAGAAGAAGAAGAAGAAGAAGGAAAGAGAAAGAAAAGAAGAAGAAAGAGAAAGAAAAGAAGAAGAAGGAAAGAGAAAAAAAGAAGAAGGAAAGAGAAAGAAAAGAAGATGAAGAAGAAGGAAAGAAGAAAAGAAGATGAAGAAGAAGAAGGAAAGAAGAAAAGAAGAAGAAAAAGGATAGAGAAAGAAAAGAAGAAGAAAAGAAGAAAAGAGAAAGAAAAGAAGAAGAAGGAAAGAAGAAAAGAAGAAGGAAAGAAGAAGAAGAAGAAGAAGAAGAAGAAGAAGAAGAAGAAGAAGAAGAAATGAAGAAAAAGAAGAAATGAAGATAAAGAAAAAAAGAAAAGATAAAGAAGATGTATGAAAGAAGGAAAAGAAAAAAAGTTGAAAAAAAAGAAAAAAAGAATCATTTTATTTGTTGGTTGATTCTTTCTTTCATTTGTGTGTCTGTGTATCTGTCTGAGTTACATTCAAAACCATATTTTTAAGACTTCTATCAATTTTGATAAATAGTTTCTGAGTTAAAGTAGAAAGCTAAAAAGCAAGAAAGAGAATCTTACAATGGCTTCTAAGAAAAAGTAATATTTATAAAAAGAAATCTTTATCTTAGTATCTCAGCAAGTCTGGAATTTTCATTGGCATGTCGACTTTCCTTGTCAGTAAATATTAGATCATTATGTTCAACATTTTGAAGTTGGAATATGACTAGAAAATTGCATTGGACCTTTCAGTCTGGATGTCAATACGAATGATGGATTGTTGATGATGGGATCTTGTCAGTCTTAAATCCATTTCACCGTGATTGATAGAAACATAATTCTATTCTTCTTCTTTTATTGTGGCTTTAATCCCCACTGCAGTGGCGTAAGAAAGGGTTGGAGGAGGGGGCGGTCTGCACAGGGTGCGCATGGCAGTAGGGCAGTTTGATTTGCATTTTTTTTTAGAAAATCAACAAGGCTCTGGTGATGATAGTTGGGGTTTGATGTGTTAAGAACTCATACCAAAAATTAAATTCATATCTTTAAAAGAAAATTGA
>JAUZSX010316064.1:0-11957 GCA_034780655.1 Idiosepius hallami | reverse complement strand
GACCGGGTGAACCTTCGGTCTTCATCGGGTGGGGATGGAATTGTGTTCATGTTTTTTAATTTTTAATGTTTATGTTGTTAGGATATTTGTTTATGTTATCTGCATATTTTTGCAAGACTATGTAAAAATATATAGTTACAGGGATATTTTGGAGCTGCTCCAACAACTAGAATTGAACTCTAAGCTCTTCTATAAAGATCTTGGACTTCTAGTAGATCTACACTTCTGTACAAAAGTTTTGCAACACTATGTAAAAATATATAGTTTCAGAGATATTTTGGAGCCACTCCAACAACTAGAATTGAACTCGAGGCTCTTCTATAAAGATCTTGGAATTCTAGTAGATCTACAATTCTGGACAAAAGTTTTGCAACACTATATAAAAGTCTATATTTCAGATTTGTTAAGCTGCTCCAATAACAATAATTGAACTTGAAGCTGTCCTATAAAGATATTGGACTTCTGTTAGATCTAACAATTTAAAATCACAGAGTGGACACCAAAAAGAAGAAAATACTTGCTCTTAATAATAGTGGAAGGCACATAAAATATTGAATTTAACATTAAAATTTAACATACATCATCATAAATATTTAATTTTTTTTTTTTTTGAAATTGTTTAAATAGTAATGTTTTGTTATTTATAACTGAAATCTTTTGTGGTGTTTGATCAGAGTTGTATATGTCTTATAAAAAAACAGGAAAAAAAAAACATTATGAATTTATTTTTCGGAATCATTGAGATGAGGTATAATAAATTTTACAAGCATTATTTAAAAAAACAAAAGAAACTTATGAATTAAAGACATTTGATATAATTCATTACTGTTTGTTTGTCTATTTGTCTTTATGAGTTTACTGACTTTTCATCACCTGACATTTAATCACCCGACTATTAATCACGGAAATGTGATCATTAGAATTTTAAAGAAGGGTTTTTTCATCACGTGAACACTTAATAACCCCGACATCGAGAACTTCAATTGCCACATAGAACAAAAATTAGATTTATTTGTGTAGTAGTGTTATTTATGTAATTATGATTTTTTTAAGTTAAATTTTTACGACCTTTGACAATTTTGTATTTATTTGCAAACATGGGTATATACATATTATGAAAAATCATCATCCTAAAGGATACCACAAATAATGGACAAATAATGTGGTGAAAAAACATCTCCTTTAGAGAAATCTTACATGGTATAACACCATTCAAACACTTTCAGAAATCCCCAGATGATTAAAATTCTCGAAGTGAATAAGCATCCACATGATGAAAAACCATGTGATTAAAAGTCTACTGATTAATATTCTATGATTTATAGTTGGGTGATGAAACATCAAGTGATGAAAAGCCCATACACTGTCTATACAGTTTGTTAGCTATTTGCTATGCTGGCTGAATGGCATGGATTGTCTGTTAATTTTCTGTTTGGTTGGTTGAGAAAAATTTTGTATATTTCTTTAAACCCTAAAGAACCGATATATCGACCCTGGCGACTTAAGGCAAAAGAAGACACACACACAATGATATTTCAACCTCCACCTTTTGATCCTGATTTAACAATATTACCAAGTAGTCACTCAGAGCCATTCTATTGGTTATTAACCTTTTAATCCCTAAAGAACTGATATATCGGCCCTGGCAACTTAAGACAAAAGAAGATGCATACAAGATATTTCAACCTCCACCTTTGTGACCCTGACTTAGCAATATTACCAAGTAGTTACTCAGAGCCATTCTATTTGTTATTAACCCTTTAAACCCTATAGAACCAATATATCGGCCCTGGTGACTTAAGGCAAAAGAAGACACACACACAATGATATTTTAACCCCCACCTTTGGACCCTGACTTAACAATATTACCAAATAGTCACTCCGAGCCGTTATATTTAAAAACAATATAAGAGTCGAAATGTCAGTGTGTGCTTTTTTGCCTTTGGTTACTTAGGCCGATATATCGGCCTCTTAGGGTCGAAAGGGTTAAAATGGACTAATGTTATATTCAGGTTTTTGATAAATTTTGTTATGCATATGGTTACAAAGCAAATAAAAGAATAAAACAATGACAAAAATCAAAAGATAAGATAATCATATTTAATAGTTTAAATAAATAAATGATAATAATTAATAATGATTCAATGATTTTCGATTAGCATTATCAAAATATATGAGAATTAGTTTCTGCTTGCTCAGCCAAGAAAGAAAAATATGTGTTGAATACACTTGGATTTATGGATATCTCTGAGCATTAAGAAATGCGTTTTTTCTAAAAACCTGTTTTGTTGCAACAAGACGAAGCATGAAATATGAATGTGCGATGACGTTTTCTAATCATTTTATTTATTTATTTTATTCTTAAATCATAGTAAGATCTTGTCATGTAAGACTAATGAGTTTGTTTAAAAGTATGAGATTTAAGATTATTATTACAAAAGGATTTTTTATTAAATATATTTAAAAAAAAAGACAAACCACCACCTTCAAAAAGCAAACAAGACAAGAACAAAAACAAAACATAAACAAGCCAAAAATAAAAAAATACTGGTTAAATTACTCAATCAATAAATCAGTCAAAAAAGAAAAAAGAAATTTCTAGTATTTTTTCTGCCACTGAATGATTTGATTCTGGTTAATAACTAAGGATGTGACAAGAATATTCTTTTTATGTAAGCATATTCTTTGCATACAGAATATTCTTTTAACAAAAAGCATTTTATTTTTAAAAATGAATATTCTTTTAATAAAAATCATATTCTTTTTAAAAATGAATATTCTTTTAATAAAAATCATATTCTTTTTAAAAATGAATATTCTTTTAACAAAATGCATATTCTTTTTAAAAAAATAATACTTTTTCAACAAAAATAATATTCTTATGCTTTTAGCATAATGAATATTCTTTTAACAAAAAGCATATTCTTTTTAAAAAAAATATTCCCGAGAAATACAAGCACATTCTTTTAAAAAGAATATTACAGCGAAAAGCATATTCTTAAGCATATGCTTGAAAAATATCAAGAGAATATAAAGCATATTTTAAAAAGAATATTGTCACAGCCCTATTAACCTTTTAAACCCTAAAGTACCGATATATCGGCCCTGGCGAGTTAAGGCAAAAGAAGACACACAAACAACGATATTTTATCATCTACCTTTGGACCCTGACTTAGTAAAATTACCAAGTAGTCACTCAGAGCAGTTCTATCAAAAAAACATATTAGGGTCAAAATGTGATGAATTTCTGGCGCTTTAGCAGAAAAAGCAAATGGAGAAATATCTTTTTTTTGCTCAGGGACTTTACACCGGTTGTACGACAGCAATTTGATTGGGTAGGGTTAGGGTTTCAGGTTAGAGTTTCGGGTTAGGGTTTCGGCCAAATTTCTCCATTTGCTTGTTCTGCAAAAGCACCGAATTTCTTGTTGGTTTTCACCTCGCTTAAATCCAAAAACGTGAAAAGTGAACACGTGTAAAGCGAGAACTCCCTGTAGTAACAAAAATAACAAAAATTATCCCTCAAAATAAAAACCATTATTTTACAAGACTTTCCAGCCATCAATCTGCAACTGGTGAAAGTACCATCAGCCATCTTCAAATCAAAGAATTCTAAAAACACTGTAGCAGACACTTTACGGCAGACAGTTTACAACATTCGCTTCATTTTACGACAGACACTGACCACATGTTTTGCACCGAGCAGGCACAAGACAAGTTCAGTTTCGACTGTCGACAACCAAGCATGTGTGCTCACGACTATCCTCCCCTCAGCGAATATTCAATGAACCATACAACAAAACTTACATACAGATACAGCCTCGTTGGCATCAAAGGCGCACTGAAAAGAACAGCAATAAAGTCAGCTACTGAGGCAGCCGAGAAGGCATCCAGATGGATCTGGACAAAAAGGTCCGAGAAGTGGGATAGAGCTGCTGGGACACAAGCTGGGGATTGATCAGCCCAGCTGGGTCGCCCGAGGGAGGGTGTCTGATGTTGAAAGACCCGAAACACCCAATGATCTCGGAATAATATCACTGATGAAGTGTCCCTGTGCATCCTATGATGTATCCAATAACTAAATAAATATTCAATACAAACCTAAAAGGAAAATGTGCGTGAAACCAAATAATTACCAAACTGTCAATTTTGGTATAGAGACTTGAAATTTGATGAGTTTGATTATTACTATTTAAACAGTTTTGAGTAGGAAATTTTGGGCTAATGGGTCAAAGTTGAAAGAATGGACTAACCGTTGAAGTGCACCTTGCACTCACTACACTTCACCCACTAGTCAGACCAAACACAGAACAACCATCATGATAATGATCACCACTACTAGTCCTCACTACAAATTCCAGTCTTTCAATTTGTGATCCAAAGGAGATTTTTGTTTATAAACATTAGACTGAGGCCCCTGCATCGACCATTTTTGTGCCTCCCCCTCCCCTGTTTTAAAAATAAAAGAGGAAGCAGGAAACAAAGCAGACGAAATCAATTAATAACACCAGCACCACCACCACAAGCAGCAGAACAATTCATTTTAAATTCCCAATAAAGCAGGCATAGGTGAAAGGTGCCTCCTGTCTGTGTGGGCTTTGGGTGAGGCGTGACTAGTGAGTCAATAAGTGACCACTTTCACTTTACGCACTCCTAATAAAACAACCAATCTTTAAAATTGATAATTAATAATTAATTATTTTAAAAAGACTGATTAAACAGAAATTAATTTTTAACGAGTGGAAGAATTTTGTCTGTTTATAGTGAGGGGAGAAACCAAGGAGAAGGGTGGGAGAGAGAGAGAGAGAGAGAGAGAGAGAGAAACAAATTAGAATGTGGTCCAAGATCCGAAAGAACATAGAGAAAGAGATATTAAAAGGGGCAAAAGAGAGAGGGGGGAACTGGAGGAGAGAGTATTTTACGACTAGCTTTTTTCATCGTTCCCAAATATCGTAATAATTAAAATAATAATGATGATGATGAATGAATGAATGAAAGCATTTTATTCCTTTCATTGCCAATACATGGCACGATTAAAATGTTAAATTAAAATGCAGGACAGAATTGGTTATTCTTTTTCTTTTCTCATAACAAAAGAAAAGGAGAAGGAAGAGACTAAGGTATCAGGTGCCTCCTGCGTCCTCCTGCTTGCTTCTTTCTTGTCAAATTTTCCTTAGGTTTTTTGTTTTTTTGGTTAATATCTTTAAAGAAAATGATTTTATCTTCAACGAAATAAATAATTTTCGATTCTTTTAAAAAACTTCCACAAATAAAGAAGAAATGAACAAATGTTTTCCTTTTTTTATTTGGATGAAATGAAGTAGTTTTTTTTTTATATAAATAAAAACTAAATGTTAGAAAGACTAAGAAAATAATTTAAAAAAAATGTTTTTTTTTAACTGAATAAGAAAAATTGTTTTAACTTTTTTCTTGAAAACTAAAAAACAATTAACTTCAATAAAAGAAAATAAATCTAATTTAATTTTTCCTTTCGTTTTAATTTTTAAAAACAAATTAATAAATGTAAAAAGAATTGAATTCGAATTTCTTCGAATCATTTTTATTTAAAAAAAAAATAAACGAAAACTTAAATTTCTAAAATAATAAGATAAAACAAATTTGTTTTTTTAAATGTTTCTTCAAATTCAAGATAATTTTCGTTTCTTATAAAAAATGTTTTTAATGTTTAAAAGAATTTTGACAATGAAATGTCAACGGCATTTCTCCTTCAAGAAATACTACGTAAAAATTTGAGGTTACAATATTTTTGTACTTAAGAATAAAAAAATAAAATCCTTATAAATCAGTGGAAAATAGATTTTATTTCATAATAAAACAGCAAACATGAATTAACTAATCGTCAAAGAGAAACATTTTTAAACGATTATCGTTCGTCAGAATTTGATTAACTTAAAAAGTAAAACAAAATATAAAGATTATTGAAATAGTTGCGTTTAACTAAATATATATATTTATTTTTACAAAAGCAAGAATGATTTTCAATTGACAAAATTGAAGACTTAAATATTAGGTTTTTATTTCTTGAGGCAAAAACTAGTTTTTACAGCAAATATTTTGCAAGTCGTTCGTACGATGGCATTTTTTTTTTTTAATTATAAAAAAGGACATTTTAGCTGAAACGATTTTTTAAAATTATTTTTAGAATCTGGATAAATATTTTTAAAAAATGTCGCAAACATTTTTTGGGGTGGAATTTAATTTGCTTTTGATAAAAATAAATGATTTTGACTTTAATTTGCTTTTTCTTTTCAACCACGACAAAATTTTTTTTTTTTTTGCAACAGAGAAACGATTTGCTTAAGAGTTTAGTTTTCAATGCAATAAAAATAATTTTGAGTGTTTTTTTAATGGATACAAATTGAACATAGATTGAATTATTTTCTTAAGTTTTTTTTTGTTATTAACAAAAGTAAAAATCAATCAATCTTTTTCTTTAATTAAAACAAACAAAAAAATTATGTAAAAATCTTACCTCGTCTTCTTCCTCCAATGAAAGGAAAATTAATTTATTTTGGTGGAAAAATTTTCTTTTTACAAAAATAACTAAACAATTTTTAAAAAGAATTCAAAAAGGATAATTTAATGATAAAATATAATTGTTAACACAAACACAAAGAACTGCCTTTCGGCCTTTTTTTCATGGGTTGATTTTTTCATTTTCTCACATCGAAAATCGTTTCGTTAAAACAAATATGTCGGCCAAGTTGCCGGAAGTGACCTTTACTTCCCGCCATGCTAAGCAATATCTTCCGGTTTAAAATAAAAGAAAATTTGATTAATTTTTCCACATGAAAAATATACAAGTAATAAAATAATCTTATAATTATAATTATTATGAAAACATCATTAAAAATTGTTAAATTAAAATAAATTAACTGATTTTTCAGTTTATATTTTGGTTTGTTTACGTGTAAAATTATTATTATTAATGCAATTGATTCAACCCCAAGTCAAGTAAGAACCTGTTTTAAACATTTCGAATTTACCTTTACTTACCAAAAATAAAAAAAGACATATTTGTCTAAATTATTGAGATAAGGCTTCAGACTACATTTCTAATTACTCAGACACAACTTTCTTTTCACCTAGCCTAGGCTAGGCAGGCAGTCATGCATTCTGGCTGAAAAAAACTTGTACAACTTTACTTTTCAATTTAATTTGGAAACCTTATATGGAATTGCTGGCTAAAACCCTTTATTAACTAGGAATATTATTTGGTAAAATATTACAATCATCCATATTAATTGTTTTTTTAAGATTCTTTCAAGTTTTAAAAAGAATTTGTGTTGATATAACTATCTATACCTTTCAAAAGTACTTATAGCCTTTTTTAAATGCCTTATCCTTATATTCTATTTGGAAAATTGAAAGGACCTTTATAATAATGTGCAGCCATTATATATATATGTACATTGTTGTCAGCAGCAAATTGTGGGTTCATCACTTATCCTCTATTTTTGAAGATGCCTATATTTTACCTAGGCTGCAAACCCAATGGATGGAAGAGTTATGGGCAGTGTATGCAAGGGAGTGTAAGTTAAGGATGGAGCTGTTTTCCTTTTTTTTTTCTCTATCTTGCCTTTTCCCTTTTCCTTCTCAAAATCTACAGTGTCCTCAACTTGGTCCAGTCACTAGCAGTTTGTTCCCACAAGGAAGGATTGATGTTTATCATTGCCAGGATGTACTTCAGATGCTCTTTGCACACCCTGGCATGACAAACAAAAAAAAAAAAAAACGGAACAAAATGATAGAATGCTATTTGTTGTAAAAGTTATTTGGGCAGGTCATGGGCTATGGCTGTGTGGACAGCCATGCACACTTACTTTAGCCTAAAAATATTCACTTCACACTAGAATTACAATCTGTGGGTTTATGGAATAAAACATTGTTCTCCAATTAAAGACTAAAGAAAAAAGAAATAACACTGAAAAAGTTTAAGGAAACGTTGTTTTCTTTTAAATAAGCATTTTTCTACAAAATTGGTTTCAAGATGATATTTGAACTTTTAACTCCTGCACTGATGTACGAACAATACCCACTTTTTATATTAATAAACTTATTGTCTTATTGTAATTTCCCTTGTATTATTTCTTTTGTACTAAAAGCTTTTTAGAAATTAGGATTCTACACAATCGTGAATGAATGAGCAAGAGACACATATGACAAATTGTTTTGTGATTAAATACAGAATTCAACAAAAGATTTTATTCCATACTTTTTCCTTCTAATGTGGAATTTTGAAACAGAAAAAAATATTGTATTGTTTTCTGTTGATAGTTTTTAATTGAACTTGGGCTCATTGATGCTCTCCGAAATTATGGTAAAAACCACTGATGAGACAAATCTAATATTTATAAGTGTTGTGGTTGCCACTTGTTATGGTCGAGAGTGGTGTTGTATACAGTGTAGTTATTAAATATAAGAAACAAGACGACAGTATTATGGGTTAACAATTATATTAACAAAAGGTACATAAATGGTGGCATACGGCCTGGCGGCATAGTGGCTCCTGGGTGCTTTGCTGAAACACTTTCTCTCTCTCTGGGTGATAAGAGAAATCACATTTATAGTGATTGGAGGAGTTCATTCTGAGGTGTATTTCACCCCACAACAATAAGCTTTTAAGGGCTTATAAAATATTTTAGTTTTTATGAATTTTTCAATAGTAAAAAATCAAAAACAAGTTTTTAAAAGATATTTTTTTTATTCTTCATGAAAAACATTGAAACTATGAAAATCACTTTATTACTGAAGCCAGAAATGTTTTGAGGCCTTTTTTTTTCTCTCTCGTTTTTTTCTTATGTATTAATAATTGATCATTCAAAATAACCCATTTAATGATCACTACCTCATTTTTTAAATAAAAGCATATTTCATTTTCTACTTTCAAAAATAGGAAACAAATGTCCAAACCATTTTCTTTTATTTAAAGAAAATACATAAAAGTGGCTCAAATAATTTCTTTTCTTTTCTTAAATACAAATCTTACGAACATTGACTCAAATAATTTCTTTTCTTTTCTTAAATACAAATCTTACGAACATTGACTCAAATAATTTATTTTCTTTTCTTGAATACAAATCTTACGAACATTGACTCAGGTATTTCTAAATAAGTAGAGTTTGATTGCAGCAGCATAGCAAATGTTGATTAAGCCTTTGGGCACAGACACAAACTGACACTCATAAAGATTAACAGTGGTCAGTGCCATGCTTAGCCAGATAGCGACCCTGATGCTGAATGCGTCTTGCTGCCTCTTTACCCTAAAAAAAGGCATCTTACACACTCACAACATACTATAACCTTCAATAAAAGTCTATATATACATACATATACAAATATATAGAGACAGACAGACAAAAAGATGGTTAGTAAGATATATATTTGAATATATAAGTGTAGTAAGGATTTTCTAGTTAATCCTAATAATTAATTATTTTGGTTATTTTTTGCATTACAACAGATCTGCAAAGCCAAGGAGCCTTGTGGGCCCCTAGAGAGCTTGTGCCACACCCCCAATCGTGGGGTCTGTGAGGGCCTTAAGCATAGCCCTGACATTTGTCAATGGATCATTAAACTGAAAACAACTGAAACCCAAGTTAAAAGCTTACTTCCATGTTAACCCTCTCTTTTCATTCCATTTACTTACACTCTACACACCCTCATTCCCTTTATGTTCAACATTTAGTTTTGATTCAACACATGATTCAGTGGCAAATTTCATGAGAATTTGAAATTTATAAGCAGCTACCAGCCACATGTATATACCAATTAGGGGGATCATTATTTAATCCATAGATAGATTCATACCTTTCCCAAAGGTATTAGTCCTTAAGTGAAGATAATGGGACAACCAGGATTTGAACATGTATACCACAAATCCAGAGTTAAATTGTCTAACCATTGTCGTAAGTTGCTTCTCCTCCAAAGCAATCATTAATACATTTTGATGATTTATTCAGACATGTTTAAAGAAAAAACTTTTAATTTTTCAATTCTTAATTCAATTTTTAATTCTTTTCTAACAAGAAAACTATTCATGGGGTCAAGTGTCTCTGAATACAATATTGGTAATTTATACAAGTTTTCTTGTATTCATTAATCCGAGTATTGGATTCATCATCTGTCTCCTATTTTTTAGGATGTCTATATTTTGACATAATAACATAATAATAGTGGTCCTAGCTGCGTGACAGCCATGCACACTTGCCTTGGCCTGCACTGCTTCCACCACGGCTCATATTTATTGATAGACACTAATGAACCAACCAAGTCTTTCCAAAAAAAGAAATAATCCATCATAATTCTTTTCTTATTTTACAATCTTACAAAAATGCCATTGAACCTTTCTTAACTTTGTTTAACAAAAAAACTTTTATTTTCTTTTAAGTTTTTCTTCTAAGTATCATATTCAAAATTAATTAGTTGATGTCAGCACAGTTAGGAGGTGGGTTAGTCAATTTTAGAGTGGCAACAGAGAAGTGGGTGGCAAAGTGTGCTTTGGTTGTGAATATCAACTGCCTCATTCATTTTTGGCAAGAGTGAGAATGGTGGTGACTATGCAGAAAAATAACATCTGGAGCACAAAAAGGTTGTCTGTTTTAATGATACCACTCCCCTCATGGTAGTCCTTCAATTTAAAAAAAAATAAATTTTAATATAAAGGTGGCATTTTGGAATAACCCTTGCAGATTATCAAATTCTATTCAGTTTTCAGTTGAATAAAAAAACAAACAAGCCGCGCGTGCGTGGTACCCCTCTGTGTGCGAGTCAATATTTTTATTCAAAGATAAGGGTAGAATGTCTAGTCAACGGGCAACAATGAGTGATCAGCGAAGGGAAGAAGAGCGCAAAAATGAGAGGGATTTACAGCTAAGTGTGATAATGATAAGCAGAGGGGGGTTTTTGTATCGGCTGATATGAACGAGGATACGAGGGAGGAGGAAAACAATAGTGGAACATTGGTAGAAGCTCGATCTCTAAGATCTTGGTACGCGAGTTTAAATCTCAGTCAAAACCATTACATTCACCTTGGGAAGACGTGGCTCGTTAGCTCGGGAGAGCAGCTCATCGAGGTGAAGGGTAACAGTGAATTTAAAAAGTCTGGGTAAGTGCACGTAAAGGGTAACAGTGAATTTAAAAAGCCCGGGTAAGAGCACGTATTGCGTAACAGTGAATTTAAAAAGCCCGGGTGAGACCACGTAAAAATGGCCTTGTGCCAAACTTGGGTTGGTTCTCACCAAGTAAATATAATATTATCATTTATTGTTCATTTAGGTGAAGGGTAACACTGAATGCAAAAAGCCCGGTTAAGAGCACGTAAAAATGGCCTTGTGACAAACTTGGGTTGGTTCTCACCAAGTAAATATAATATATAGTCGAAGGTTATATGTTGAAGAGGTTGAACTAGCTTCTTTAGCATCGGGACCGCAAAATGGCTAAGCACGGCACTGCAAACATCTTTTGCTTTTTAAGAACTTTTTTTCCCCAAAAAAGAAAAAAAAATACTTCTGTATCATTTATCTTTTTGCGTGTCAAAAGACAATGGTTCCATCGACCCATTAGATTTTTTTCTTTTTCCTCTCGACACAGCCGAATTTCACTGCGTCCACACGAAAGGCATTAGTCTTTTCTATTTTACTTACCGAAGCGATGAATAGGTGTGACACAGAACAGGGCATTCAATAGAGAACTATTGAAGTAAGACAGAAGTGAACCAGCCTGGCTGACTGCTTTTCGTGACGATACACGCCGTATAACGCCTTTTCGTGACTCGGATACCCCATTGAAACTTGGCTGAAGTTTATACACGTGATTCTGCACAAAATCTATTCGTTTCACACCTTTTTACTTTTCTGTTCGCTCCGAGCGCTCTCTTGTAATGTCCACCATGGCTTTATATATATATATATATATATATATATATATATATATATGTA
>JAUZSX010316054.1:0-11957 GCA_034780655.1 Idiosepius hallami | reverse complement strand
TAGAGAGGGAAAGAGAGAGTGAAAGAGAGAAACAGAGAGAATTGTGAATTTTTCCAAGCAAACATAAGGACAAACTCAATAGAGTTTTATAATAATAATAGATAATACTCCAAATTAAGACACTTTTGTCCAACACAAAAATGGACCTATAATTACATAGTATCACACTCTATTGGTCTTGCATGAAGATAACTTGTTCCTCAGGATGACAACCAATATTTTAAATCCTTTGAACCCCAACTTATCACAATTACCAAGTAGTCACTCAGAGTAGTTATATTAGAGGAACATATTAAAGCCAAAATATTGGTTTGTCTTAGGTTGTCAGGGCCAATATATCGGCGTCTTAGGGTTTAAAGAATTAAATAGTAGGTCACTATAAGTAGTTGCTAGACAACCCACATAAGTGCCCTCTCTCTTCACAGTCCATGAATGGTGCTAGTATCGTATATGATCTACATGCATGTTTCTGGTACAGCTTGTGATCTTCACTAGCTTGTACCTTAAGCATTTCAAAATTTAAAATGAGCAAATCAGCTTCTTTAAAAGTCAACAGTTAATCCAGTGGCAGAATAAACAAAAATCGCGGTTAGGATTAGAATCATAATGAGATCTAACGAGACAAATTTATTTACTGCATTTTAAAATGGTATTTGTACTGTTCTGTTGTAGTATTGTTGTATAGGCTAATCTAGAAGTTTCCATGACAATGAATGGCATGTATCAGATCACATAATAAATCCGCACCATTTTTTTTTTTACTTATTATTTTAGGAAAAAATTTTTTTTTAATTTGAATTTATAAGCCTTTGATTTTCCGACTTATCAAAATTACCAAGTAGTCAAGCTGTTATAATAGGAGAACATATTAAAGCCAAAATATTAGTGTGTAATGGTGTGTCTTTTTTAGCCTTATGTTGTCAGGGCCGATATATCAGTCTCTTAGTATTCAAAGGATTAACTTTATATTTTTATATTGGAAAATAAATTTTTATTATAATTATATACATTTTTTCTAATGTTCTTTTTTTATTTGTATTTTTTTCAAGTTAAAACTTTTCTTTAATCTTTATTCTTATCATTGAAGGAAAGAAGGAAGCCCAGAAAAAGTTTTATATTATATTGCTTTTTAATCTTTTGGGCCCTAAAGGGCCGGTATATCGGCCCTGAGGACTTAAGATAAAAAAGACACACACATAATTCGGTAATTTTACTAAATCAGCGTTGAAAGGGTTAACAAGATCAAGAATTTTATATTTCCTGGTTTTCAGAAAAAATGGGTTTTAATGAATTTTAAGCAGATTTTTAAAAAAGCACAAAAATTGGTATTTGGTTGGCTAGATTGAATTGAACTCACTCTACAAAATCTTGTATTCAAAAACACAGAATATAACTTTGATTTTTTTAGTGATAAAAATTATGTATAGAATACTGAACAAAACATTTATTAAAACCTTTCACAGATTAAATGAAACTACAAGAAAGGGAACAGAAAATTTTAATTAACATTTGAATTTTCCGAAAAGTTACAATTCACTATCTAGGTTCAAATAATCTAAGTTAAAAAGTAATTGTATATATATATCTACTTTTTAACAATAAATATAATTAGTTTCTTTTCGTAAAAAGTCTAAAATATTTCAAAACAAAAAAAACAATCAATGGTAAAACCAAATTCAATAAGTAAAATTGTTGATATTCATTTTTTTTTTTTAGTTTTTGTTAAAAATGATAAATTAACGGAATAAAAATAATTTTTTTAAAAACATGTTCGAAATATTCTAAACAACTGCATTAATAGTGTAATTATTAATTACTCCTGTAAAGAGCCATTTGGCCGCCAGAAAATACCATAAATGAAAATAAGAATCAGACAAACCGGAGAGACATATTCACTGGGTTTCTTATTCAAATCAATTGTTTGTCTATTCTTTTTAGTTAGCAACTAAATGGTTGTGCGTTCCAAGCCGACAGTTTCGTATCTCAGCAAATATTATTTTATCATATGAAACTTAAAATAAAACTATCTATTTTTTTTCAAAAAATATTCTCTCGTAAGACAATAAATGTTTCACTGTTTTAGAAAAAAAAATATAATGGTAATTAATTCGTATTGTACTTAGTATCACGAGAGGATTTTTTGCGGTGATTAGGGTAAAACTGTACCCGTTAACAGAATTTTTAATATCACTTCTAAGCAATATTAAGGTAGTCACTACTAACACCTGAGAAGGTTTTGTATTTGTTAATTAAATTGATTCTGTTTTATATTGATAAAATGTATTAAGAAATCTGCAATTTTAATATAAATTTTATCCATCTTAGAATTTAAAAAAAATTAAACGAGTACCAAATTCTAGCCCAACATCAAATGCGTTTGCGTCGCTGTATCTGTAAGAATTTTATTTACACTACAGTAACACTAAGTTGCATTCTTTGATAAAATCATTATTACGGTATTTTTAAATACTGGGTTGTTGCAGTCACAGTAGTTTCTTCCAGTCAGTCCTGTCGTCGCACAGTGTCTGTCGTCGTACTCGTCGTCGCAGTAGTAGATTCGTAATCAGATTTTTGATCAAAAAAAGCTAGCCAAAATTTTAGCATCTAATTTGTGGATTAAGAATGAAGTAATGAATGAATTAATTAAACCATATTTTGAATCGGAACAGCTAAAAAAAAAATTGTTTCGATTTTAAACATGATTTTTTTTTTCAAACACAGGAAAAGTAAAATTGATTTTTATTTCGTTTTTTTTTTGGGTATCAAAAATTTAAGAAATAATAAGAAAAATCATCATGGTTGTTGTTAGATAGAAAAATAAATTCTAGTAATGAATAAATGAATTATTGAATTAAAAAAATGCAGTGTAACCCGAATAAAAGAGCTGTCGGAACTGGTGGAGACGAAAGTCTCTGTTAGTGCCTGCTGCTGCTGCGTTTCTATTATGATATTTACTTAGTGAGCACTCCCAAGTTTGGCACAAGGCCATTTTTACGTGCTCTTACCCAGGCTTTATATATTCGGTGTTACCCTTCACCTAGATGAACTGCTCTCCCGAGCTAAAGAGCCCCATCTGCCTGAGGCTGCTAAAGTGAAAGTAATGGTTTTGACTGGGATTTGAACTCGCGTAACACGCACCACCACCACAGACAGCCCGAGCTTCTACTAATGTTCCACCGTCGCTGCGTTTAATATCGGTTTTTAAGTACACAGCAACACAAACAGTTACTAAACACTAGTTTACTTAACAGTTAGACATGAAAAACATAAAACATAGAAGTCTTTTATATCCAGGTTTTTATTATATCAGGGTTTGGTCTATTTTGTTTAAGTAGATAAATCAGCGAGCTCGTTGTAACGCTTTTTAAGGACAGGAAATTATTTTATTTAAGAATTACAGACATGAAAAACATAATTAGACAGGCAAAAATATTTTTTTACTTTCTCTAATCACCAGGGAAAAATTACTTTTTCTTAAAAAAAAAGTTCTTTTTTTTTATAACGGTTAAAGGTAATAATCCTAAAATCGACTATAACATGGTTAGGGTCCGAAAGCAGTAAAAGTCATTAAGGCCAACGGTAACACTACACATTGAAATAAGTTGTTTCAATTAACTGTATTGTTTAAGAAGTCACCCATGCAAGTTTAAGTATATTTTAATAAGGGTTCTAAATAATAAGTTTGCTTAAATTTATAGTTAGAAGACTCAATATCAGTGATAGAGTGTGTATATTAGTTAATTGTAGACTCGGAGTCAACAGGAGTCGGCAACTGTCAGTTTCTCGCTTATGCGCTCATCAGGCCGAAACTCCTTTTGACTCTGTGTCAACAATTAACTAATATGTCATCTTTTTTTATTTGTTATAAAACCTTTATATCGAGGGTTGACACAAAACGATCTACTCCTATTCCTACTCTCACTACATTACGGCTTTATTTCGACTGTGATGTCCATGTCCACTGCTGACAGTTTTTGAGCGTAGCAACCGAATGGTAACACTTTAACTTCTCGAAGCACAATGCTTGAATTCGTCCTTTGCGCATTTGGTTTGCGCATCTTCCGGTCAACCACTTTAAGTCACGTGACGCTCAAACGACCCAACTATAAAAAACCCAACAGGAAAGACTTTTCTCCCCTAACTGGACTCGGTGTCGTATAATCCACGCCGCCTAGTGTGTGTGTGTGCGCGCGTGTGTGTGTGTGTGTGTGTGTGTGTGTGTGTGTGTGTGTGTGTGTGTGTGTGTGTGTGTGCGTGTGTGTGATGTTACCAATTGATATTAATCGTGTCATTAAAAAGATATTTTCGCAATGTCGTCGTACTATTCTTAAGATTGTGATAATAGTTTTAAGATTCCGTTAAATGATTTTAAAAAATTACAAGTCAAATTAATCCTAAGTTCAAATAAAAAATATTTAGTAAAAAAAAAAGCAATTTTTTTAATAGAAACACAATGACGCAGAATTTAGCCAAGGCTTTTAATTTATCTTTTTCTACAGTTAGACAGAATGAGAGTAAAAACTAATATTTAGATAAAAAATGTCATTGAAAAGAAATACAACTTCACAAGAATAAACCCGGGCCTGTTTCGCTGTGAAGTAATCAGTGCTGCTGCTGATCAAGCCGTTAAGCTTAGCCTCAAAAAGGACAGAAATCTGTTTTAGGCACTCTATCCTCCCAGACATCTGCAGACTAGCTGATAAAGTTGGACATTAAAAATTGTCGTTAGGAAGAGCTAAGTGGATTTGGGGAGGAAAATAATGCTTAAGAGCTTCGTAGCAGCAATTCCTTTATAGATAAAAAGAGTGTGTGTGTGTGTGTGTGTGTGAGAGAGAGAGAGAGAGAGAGAGAGAGAGAGAGAGAGAGAGATGCTAGTAGACTAGAAATGGAACTTGACAATCCATCTTCAGGAATTTGTCACAAGATTATTTTTCTTAAAATATTCTGACACTATTTTATTTACAAATGCTTCACGTATCTAAAATAATATCAAATAAAACAGCATCCGCCCCACAAAAAAAAAATGCAAAGGAAAAAAATCTATTTTCGCTTGCATAATAATTGAAGACATTTTTTTCTTCTCTTTGTTTCATACAAATTCATCAAAACATTAGATTTTATTTAATCATAATCTAGAAAAAGAAAAACCTAAAAGATTTCGTTAAAAAATCATTTTAGTAAATGTTCTTACCATATTACCCTTAATTAAGGAATCTAAGTTAATTATAGGATAGCACTTAATGTTTTTATCTAGTAAATTCATTTCTAATGCTATTTTATAAGTTCATTTCTAATGCTTTTTTATACTAAATTCATGTATAATGCTTATTTATACTAAATTTATTTCAAATGCTTATTTATACTAAATTTATTTCTAATCCTTTTTTTATACTAAATTCCTTTCTAATACTTTTTTATACTAAATTCATTTCTAAAGGTTTTTAAGGTAGTTAAGGAAGCCCATTATACGGAAAAGAAAATACCGTATATACCCAAATTTTAGGGATTTGAATCACATTTCTGACTATTGTGGTTTATGAAGAGTTACATAATGTAGGTTTTCATACAAACACCACGATCTGATTTTTATACCCTAATATTTATATATATGTAAAAGATAATACAAACATTCGAAATAAAAAAAAACCCTGAAGGACCTTGAAGGGAATTTAATTTTCTCTTAAAATAAAATATGGCTAGAATTTATGTATTCATAAATACGATGGTTTTATTTTCTGCAATGGGACAAAATCCGGAAAGCGAACTTCGATTGCGTGAGTTTCTCTTCTCAAACCATAGCAATGCCATTCGACCTGTGTCAAATCTCAATCAATCCATAGAAATCGTGGCCAATTTAGAGCTTTATGCCTTAAACAGCTTTGATACAATCAACGGAATTCTTGTTACACAATGTTCTTTGGAACTTACATGGTATGACCGATTCTTGTCCTGGGAACCAAACCAATACTCGAACATTTCAATGATTTACGTTTCCTCTAAAGAAGTATGGAAGCCCATAATAATCATTTGCAATGCCGAAACAGCACAAGTCGTACAAAACGAAGTGAGTGATCTGGTATTGCATAGTGATGGACGTGTGGTGCTCTGGTTTCAAGAAATATTGCGAACCTTTTGTACAATCGATGCCCATGGATACCCATTCGACAAGCAGCGCTGTCACATCTTAGTTTGTGTTGCTATTCACAAAGCGGAGCATGTCATAATCAAGCGATTGTATTATCGCAAGGCACGTTTTTTCAAAAATTATCAGTGGGACGTTGAAATGCAAGGAATGAAAGAATCCGAAGATAATGCTGGTCGAAGTATGACCAGAGCAACAATTTTAATCTCACGAAGGATTAAGATAAACACAATAGCTTTGATGATTCCGTCGGCTATTTTTACTGTAATTAGCGTCTTCGTGTTTTTGCTCCCAACCGAGTCCGGAGAAAAGGTGTCTTTGGCCACTACGCTTTTTCTTTCTATAATTGTTTATCTGGTTGAAATAGATAAACAGACTCCCAAAAATTCCGAAACAATGCCCTTGATTACCCTTTACCTTTTGACACTTGCTGTTTTAAGCGGGTTCAATACCATTGGCGCCATTGTCGAAAGCAGGATTTATGTTATGCTAACGAAGAAATTAGACCCCCAAAATGGTGTGTCTGTTTGTAACGAGAATCAGGACTTAAAATTAGTTTCTTCAAATATGGGCTCAAACCAAAAAGCTGACAACGAAGAAAGCCAGGCTCCCAGCGGGGAAAGTGAAATCGATTTGGATGGTCCCAATACTAAACTCAGATCAATCTTAACAAAAGATCAAAATCCCAAAAAAATGATCGATTATAATCGATACCAATCAAGACACCAAAAACTCAGCAGGATTTTCTTTAGTGTCAGCGTTGTTTATATTATTACTTCCATTATAACAATCTGTTTAACGAATTCTTTACTAACAGAAGATTAAAGGAACTGCATAGAGTCAAAGTGTAAAGGGGAGGTCCACCTGGCCTAGTGGGTAGGTATTCGGAAATCGGAATCGTAATACGCTAGTTCGAATACTAGTCATTTCATTTGTATTAATAACTGGTGTAATACCTATAGGAAAGGTATGAATCCACATACTTCCTCCAGTTATGGGTTGAATAGCGCATGTCTTGTTATTAAAAAAAAACTACGAGGGGAAAAAAGAACAAAAATAAAAATAGTTGAACTCGGTATTAAATTGCCTTTCAAGGTTAAAATGCCACAAAGTATAAAACCGGAAGTTCTCTTTATTGCCAAATTGGGAAAAAATGAATAATTTTTCTTTAATATTTTTTTTTCTTTATTGCAAAATTGAAAAAAAAAAATAATTTCCTCTTCAGCCAAAAAGCAAGTCTCAAAGTCTTTATGCAATTGGATCTAAACCAAGGAAATATTACAAATGGATTTAACTCGATTACATCTCATTTGGATATTTTATTTGGATCTGATATCCATTCAAAATTACTATTTCTTATTGACCAATTTACTTGAATATGATGCATTGCAAGCAATAATTCCGTTTTGTGTTTTATGTTTTGTGTTTTTTGTTTTTTTTTTTGGGTTTTTGTTTTTGTTTTGTTTTGTTTTTTTTAGCCTTTTACTTTTCAGGGCTTGACACTTTTTTATAAAAAAACTTTTTTTTTCAAAAAATTATCAGCCAAGATCAAAAAGGATATATTTACTTAGTCGAGCACTAATCCAATTGAGGCGCAAGGCCATTTTACGTGCTCATTTTTTCCTTGAGGTTTTTGTAATCAGTGCCCCCTAGATGAGTAACTCTCAATGAGTTGACGGGTCTCATCTGTCAAGATCAGAAAGGAATTCCAGTTAATTCCAATTAATTTGCAAAAATTGGAGCATTGGTAAAAGCTTGGACTCTGAAATCGTATTACACGAGTTTAAATCCCAGTCAAAACAACTGCATTTGCTATTAACCGCTTCGGACAGATGGGGCTCGTTAACCCGAGAGAGTACCCCATCTAGGTGACGGGAAACACTGATTACAAAACCCTAAAGTTATAATGAGCACATTAAAATTGTCTTGTGCACAATTGGGGATTGAGTTTGACTAAGTAGATGTATCCCATTCACGACATAAAGATGAAGAGTAAAATTGATAACAAAAAGCCCAAGGATATAATGAGCACGTAAATATGGCCTTGTGTCTAACTTGGGTTTGTGCTAGACCAAGTGATATATCCACTTGAATTGCAAAAAATCAACGATTGAACTAATGTTCCTCTAACGAGCGTTTGAAAGATTATTGACCTTATTTTAAAATCATACCTCTTTTTTTTTCAGGATTTCTCTTTTCACCTAAAAAACGTCAATACGGATTTTTTTAATTATATATTTTCTACTATAAATTACTTATTTCATTAGTTGTTTAATTGTTTCCAAACGCACTTTATGACCTCCAAGAAACATTTTTAAGATAATTTCCGATTTGATTGATGCTGTGTTTTTTTAATCTTATTTAGTTATTCCATACACATACATATAAGTGCACTATCACAAATACTTACACTCACAAGACACATACACACACACACATTATATATATATAATAATTTTTTGCAATCCGTCGACAGGCCTGTTTCACCGTTTCATGGCTCGTCAGGTTGGACAGTACCAGGTATTCTTAAATGGTCACCCATCTAACTAAGGACCAGGCTCAAAATTGCTTAGCTTTGGTGTCTCCAATGCTACTTGACCATAAGTAAATCAGTGAACAGACTTGTTCTCAACGATACTGTCATTGTGTTCTGTCAAGTGAAATGGAAATAACCATTTCTTTTCCCTAGTGATTAGTTTTTATCCACTAATGCTCACACTTTCAATTTATTTTTAAGCTGTGGAAAGGTGCCATAAAAGACTATAAGGAATTGTTTTTTTTCCTTTTGAATGAATTATGTTCTTACTACTTGAGTATTTTTTATTATTACTAAATTACAGTTCTTCTGAAGCATCATATGATATAGATAATTATAAAATGTTTATTAAAGCTAAAAAGAAAGGATAAAAAAACAAAAACAACCAGAAGCATTGAAAAGAGCTAAAATAAACAATAATCATTAAAACAGCAATGAATATAACAAAATAACCCTCAAAGATAGGCACAAAAACGACCAATAGTTTGATAATAGAGTTATAGCTCCGAAATTTAATCGACTGATACCTTTAAGGCATCACATAGCCTTAATAAACATTTTATTTATTATATTTTATTATTTTTATTAAGCCCTGTAACAAGTGGTGAACTGACCACTCAGGCATTTGG
The DNA here is from genome assembly GCA_034780655.1 of Idiosepius hallami. NCBI lineage: Eukaryota > Metazoa > Mollusca > Cephalopoda > Idiosepiidae > Idiosepius > Idiosepius hallami. The sequence continues at coordinate 2,650 of JAUZSX010316054.1, read as the reverse complement.
ACAATGCCTGGATAAACCTTGCAATGACATTCAGTAAATAATGCCCTGACCATTTTAAAGCTCCAGACCACTTTAACCATGAATTGTTTACTTTATATATTATTTTTATTATCTGTAGAAAACCTGTAATCCTAAATTGTTTACTTTAAAATTTGTAGTTTGAATGTGTTTTTATTGCCATAGTATGTTTATATATTATTTTTATTATCTGTAGAAGACCTGTAATCCTAAATTGTTAACTTTAAAATTTGTAGTTTGAATGTGTTTTTATTGTCATAGTATGTTTATATATTATTTTTTATTATCTGTAGAAGACCTGTATCCCTAGATAGTTTACTTTAAAATTTGTAGTTTGAATGTATTTTTTTATTGATATAGAAATACGAGAAATTCTTGTTATGAAATTGAATTTGGAATGTAAGAATTTTCTGGAATTTCGTACTTGGTTTGACCAGATTGTTGATTTTGAAGTTAATCTACTTTCAGGCGACCGAACCTGTTTAGCTTTGCTTGGAATTGTGTCAGTTAATTTCATAAAAAAAATTCATAAGAATATCTGATATACCTACATATGATATACACGCACACACACACAAATATGTATGTATCATCATCATCATCGCAGTCAGTCAGACTTTGACTATGACTAGTTGGGGCTTCAGTATTCCACCTTAGCACCCAATTCGCTTGCGCAGGTTATCATTGGTGCAGTATCTGTTGTGTATCAGATACCCTCTGAGCCTCCAATGTCCACATCCAGTGGAGCAAACCCGATTGGTAGCAAAGGAAGCTGCAGGGCTTTTGAAATCAGTGTTGTCCTTCACCTAGATGAGCTACTCTCCCGAGTTTATGAGCCCCATCTGCCCGAGTGTATGTATACAATGATGATGATCAAACTCTTGGGGGATCGTAGCTCGAATTTACAGTTAAAGTGCTCAATATTGATGATAAAGAATGTATAATAAATAGTGAATAATTCAAAACCTGGAAATCTCAGCCATTGGTAACTGTCAATTTCACACTTGTGCAATCATCAGATCAATTACATATCATCTTTTTTGCTAGTTATAAATTTTACGTCAGGGTCCAAAAGATTTAAATCTTTAATGGTAATTACGTTAAATCATCATCATGTTGTATTGCACAGTGATGTGCATGGTGTAACAATTGGTTTCTTCAAAAGAAGTAGCAAGGGTACCACGTGCAAGTTTGTTACTTTCCCTAGTACAGTACCTTGTATTCTCAAATGGTCACCCATCTAGCCACTGACCAAGCTCACGTTGCTTAACTTCGGTTATCTGAAGGGAACCAGTGCCTCCAATGTGACTTGATCGTACATTGCATTAATTTAGTCCTCTTTTGTTGTTAGTGTGTTTAAGAGTACTTCAATTGCCCTTTCAGTTTAATAGTTTATATTTAGATAATAATTTGAAAAAAATCATGTTTAATAGTTTATATTTAGATAATAATTTGAAAAAAATCATGTTTAATAGATTATATTTTGATAATAATTTGAAAAAAATCATGTTTAATAGATTATACTTTGATAATAATTTGAAAAAAATCATGTTTAATAGATTATACTTTGATAATAATTTGCGTAAAATCATGTTTAATAGATTATATTTTGATAATAATTTGAAAAAAATCATATTTAATAGATTATATTTTCATAATAATTTGAAAAAAAATCATGTTTAATAGTTTATATTTAGATAATAATTTGAAACAAAATCATGTTTAATAGTTTATAATTTGATAATAATTTGAAAAAAAAACATTGGAAATATTGGCCTAATTCTCGAAATATTATTTAAATTTATTTTCTAGATTTCGTTTTGTTAAATGATTGATTATATTTTTAAATGAGTTAGGTAGGGAAATAGAGGCCCCTTATGGGAGACACGTGACCCTATTTAGATAAAAGATAACAATGAAGTTTTGTCCTTGATTGAAAAGAAAGGAAGAAAAAGTTTGGGGTCAGATTTGCTGGATTTCCATGGCAAATAGATAGCCCTAGTCTTCAATGGGTCCATTTGTTTGTTCTTTCTTTTTTATATATAATCTGAAAGAAAATAGGAAACACTTGTCAGTTGACAGGGGTGTAGGAGGGGGTTGTTAAGGAGGTACCTCCCCACCTCCCCCTGATCACACTCCTCTTTTCCAGACTTGTGTTCAAACGAAGACTTGATTAAAGAAAAAAATGTTCAGGGTGGGCCAAAAGTAAGTTTACAGTTATGAAAAGTAAAAAAAAAAAAAAAAAGTTCTAAGCTAGGTTTATTTCTAAAGTCCAAAATGCTAAAATAATCTTAGACAGAAAATGTTTACTCCCTTAATTGGACAAAATGTCCTCCGCTGACATTGTAATGTTCTTCACAGTTGGTAAAAGAAAAAAAAACATTTATATAAGGAAGCATATAAAAAAAAGTTTAATTACTGTATACCTGCTTTTAGCCCTAGATTGTTTAATAAACAACTGCTTTAACAACTGTTGCAATAAATCTATCACCAAATAGTTTGGGCCAAAACTAGATTTAAAATTATAAAGTTAAAAAAGTCCGAAAGAAAGTTTGGTAATACTGAATTTTAACACCCATAGGTGCCATATTTAGTGATAGTTAGTTCAAACTGCATATGAACACCCATGGGT
>JAUZSX010316044.1:0-11957 GCA_034780655.1 Idiosepius hallami | reverse complement strand
GAGAGAGAGAGTGACAGAGAGAGAGAGAGTGACAGAGTGAGAGAGAGAGATAGTGACACAGTGAGAGAGAGAGAAAGTGACACAGTGAGAGAGAGAGAAAGTGACAGTGAGAGAGAGAGAAAGAGACAGTGAGAGAGAGAGAAAGTGACAGTGAGAGAGAGAGAAAGTGACAGTGAGAGAGAGAGAAAGTGACAGAGAGAGAAAGTGACAGTGAGAGAGAGAGAAAGTGACAGTGAGAGAGAGAGAAAGTGACAGTGAGAGAGAGAGACACACATAGACATAGAGAGAGAGACACACAGAGACATAGAGAGAGAGACACAGAGAGAGAGAGAGAGACACAGAGAGAGAGAGAGAGAGACACACACACACACAGACAGAGAGAGAGAGAGACAGACAGACAGACAGACAGAGATGTGTATGTACTGATGTAAACATTCAACAGACAAGACTACTTTCTTACTTCACCCCCCTGGTCTTTCATCCTGGCCCGTCCAAATTCTAATGCCATGAAATCGGGAGACCAAAAATCAGCAGACACCAGTGACCACCAAATTCAAACTTACGCTCTCCAGATATTCCTATCAACAAAACCCTAATCACTGATATTTCTTTAAAGTGCAAACGACATCTAACCATAAATAACTATTACTAACAGAGTTTGTTTTAATTATCATAATCATACATTTTCTGTATCTAACTCATACTGTTTTTTTTTAATAATTATAATGATTATAATTATTATTCAACTCATAAAATTATAAATAGTATCATTGGTGTTTATTAATGTTATAATTATTATTATCATATTACCATTGTAATTATCAGAGTTTATATTAATGTTAATATTATTATTCAATTTCAGTATCCACTCAAAGAATTAGTGTAATTAATCATTAGTGTTTATTAATGTTATAATTAGCGCTCTCTCTCTCTCTGCCGGCAGCTCAACACAGCAACCAGCACAGAGAGCACGGAATTTACATTTGCGATTTTACCATTTCTTTAGGGCCATGACAACAGACAACATACTTATTGCCCAAATAACTAGGGATATGACAAGACAACCCAAATGCTTAGTTTGTCTTGTCATATCCTTAGTTATTTGGGCTGTTGGCCCAAAGGCATGTTAAAAGTATATTCCTTGGGCCAACAACAACAGTCCAAATAACTATAACATATTCTTTAATAAAAGAATATTGTCATTGTGAAAGCCTTAAGTAATAACTAGAAATTTAGCCCGGCTTCGCTCGGCCGCCCGTTTTTTCGATTTCAAAGGGCCAAATTTTCGGCTCCACTTTGACCCCTAGCCCTGGGTCCCCCTTGAAGAGTTTCGGAAAAAAAATTTGGCGAAAACCCGCTTCTAACCGGTGCCCACCTGTGTGTCGAATTTGGTCGCGATATCATAAGAGGTGCGCGATTGCATAAAACATACACACACACACACAGACACACACACACACACACAACGACATCTTCACTTTTATATATAAGATTCTGATGATTATTATTTCAGCTCATAATTCACTAGTGTGGTGTAATGGTGTTGGTGGTGTGGTGTAGTGCTGTGCTGGTGGTACGACGAGACGACTGAAGATTAGAGTTTCGAAGGTGGCAGTGGCACTGGATGGATCGGATCCTATCCAAGGAATTATAAACCAATAGATGAATGGTTAATGCAATAAATTTCTTTCCCACTTTTTAATTTACAACAAAAACATTTTTCTATTGTTTATTCATTTCAACAATTAACATTCAACGACATTGCGTGAAAACGTGGAAGAAACCCGGCTTAAATTTGTTTCTTTAGGTAGATTAAATTAGACTTAAAAAGAAACTTATGTAAAACTACACACGCACCACCCATACCAGTCACCACAAACATCACACCCATAGCACACACCACTCACATTTACACTTTAACAAACAGTAAACAAAACATGCTGCTGCTGATGTTGCTACAACCAGCTATAGGTGTGGTGTGGGTGGTGTATGTGGCTCCTCCCGGGGTCCACACACACACACACACACACACACCATACCCACCCTTAATGAATTTAACTTTAACAGGTTCAGAGTGTGTAGGGTCCCCAAAACACTGTTAATATAACTCACTTAGAATTTTGTTCATGCAGAACAGTGTTTGAGGACACTAACGCTAGAGACACACACTGAACCCACAAAAGTTACATTCTCTTTGGGTGCAAAGGAAGAAGAAGCGCTTTTTTTCTGGTCTAAACAGTGTAGATTGTGGGGTAGAATCCTATTTTAGCGTTCCTTATTCCAGGACGGCCATAAATGAAAGTAGTTTAATATCTTTACAACAAAAAAGAAACTTTTTAAAAAACTGTTCAGAACAATCTTGGATCATTTTCTAAGTTTTATTTATTTTATCATGTGAAACTAAAAGATGCTGACTTTACTTTAACTACTTTCATTCATGGCCATCTGGAATAAGTAACGCTAAAATAGGATTCTACCGATTGTAGAACCTCTTTTTTTTTCAAACGCCACGGTTCTTGTACAAAGTATTGGTATTATTCGACCCCCACCCCCCATTTTTTTTTTTTGACAGAATAGTAGTAGCATTATTCTTTAGCCGGGTTTCACCTTCAGTTAGTTGTATAATCAAGAGAACACTTTTCATTTAAATGGTTTTTTTTTATGGAGAATGAAAATGCCTTTCTGATTTTCCATGATGATGAAACCTTTCCACACACTTAACTAATATATATATATTAGTTAAGTGTAGACACGGATACAAAAGCCTTCGGCGACTGTCAATTTCTCGCCTGCCAGTCATCAGGCCGAAAGGAAGTGTTTGTTTCAAAGGCTGTTGACTCCGTGTTACACTTACACGCACTCACTAATATTCAGCACTCTAACTATAAATTTAAGCAACCTTACTACACACGCACACACACAACGATATTTCAACCTCCACCTTTGGATCCTGACAGTAATATTACCAAAGTCACTCCACTCAGAGAGCCGTTCTATTAAAAAAATATAAAAGGTGTGTCTTTTTTGGTTTTGGTTACTAAGGCCGATATATCGGCCACTTGGGTTTGTGCTATTGCATTGATTATTGTACATCAATTAAAGGCAGTCGACGTGGCTCTTAGTGGATATACAATCGGACTTCGAAACCGTACGACGCGGGTTCGAATCCAAGTTGTTCCGTCTAGATTCACATGTTGACAAATACCCTTGGGAAAGGTATGAAGCCAAATCTTCCTCCAGCTATGGGTTAAATGTGGTGGATGATGTCTACAATGACACAACGGCACTGTAGGCGGTGAAGGCTGCAACAACAGAGGATGGTCTCCAGTCGTCATGGTTATCCATGCCTGGAGGCCATTCTTTGCCAAGGGGCCGTGTGGAGACTGCAGGTGCATCAGTCTCCCCACGTTACGCACAGACGTCCTCCCGAAAAGAGGACAGTCATACTCGACAACGAGTGACCGCCGAGGAGGACATCAATTAAAGCACTTATTGACCTGTTGGGCTTTTTATTCTTTAAAAAAAACAAAAAAAAACAAACCATTCCTCCTCCTTCCATTGTTTCTCCAACTCTTACCCCTATCCTATTTTTTTTCCTTTTATTGTCTCTCCTTTTCCTTTTTTTTTAAACTTTTTTATTCTTAAAAGAACCCTTTCCTCCTCCTTCCATTGTTTCTTCAACTCTTACTTCTACTCCTTTTTCTTTTCTTTTCCTTTCTTTTTTTTTTTTACTTTTTTTATTCTTAAAAACCTTTCCTCCTCCTTCAATTGTTTTTCCAACTCTTACTGCTACTCCTTTTTCCCTTCTATTTTATTTTATTTTATTTTTATAACTTTTTATTCTTTAATTTAAAAAAAAACAAAACCCATTCCTCCCCCTTCCATTGTTTGTCAAACTCTTACCTCTACTCCTTATAAATTTTTTCCTTTTCTTTTTTAACTCTATTTTCTTTTTTTTCTTTTTTTTAACTTGTTTTATTCTTTTGAAAAAAACCTTTCCTCCTCCTTCCATTGTTTGTCTAACTCTTACTTCTATTCCTTCAATTTCCTTCCTCTCATCCCTCCCTTCCATTCCTTCCTCCCTTCCTTCGTCTCTCCCTTCCTTTCGTTCCTTTGCTTTTATTCCTTTCCCTTTCTTATTCTTTCTTTCCTTTCCTTTCCTTTGCTTTTTTTCCTTTCCTTTCCTTTCCTTTCCTTTTCTTTCTTTCTTTCTTCTCACGTTCATTTCCTCCAATTCATTCAGTCGGAATTTCAATACAACAAACAACTCAACAAAAAGCCATTTCTTTATTTTCTCTCCTCGCTTTTTTTCAACCAACAAATCCACCCAAAGAAGACAAACAACTCGTAAAAAGGTGAATATTTTTGGAATTTTTATAATTTAGGGGTAAAAAAAAATAATGCAGAAACATTCTAACATGGACGCTTCTTCGCTTTTGCAGAACAAAAAATGGAGAAATTTGGCCGAAATCTAAACCTTAACCCTAACCCTTAAATCTTAAACCCTAACCCTAACCCTTAAATCCTAAACCCTAACCCTTAACCTTAAATCCTAAACCCTAACCCTTAAATCCTAACCCCTAACCCTTAACCTTAAATCCTAAACCCTAACCCTAACCCTTAACCTTAAATCTTAAACCCTAACCCTTAAATCCTAAACTCTAACCCTTAACCTTAAATCCTAAACCCTAACCCTAAATCCTAAACCTAACCCTTAAATCCTAAACCTTAAATCCTAAACCCTAACCCTTAACCTTAAATCCTAAACCCTAACCCTTAACCTTAAATCCCAAACCCTAACCCTTAACCTTAAACCCTAACCCTTAACCTTAAACCCTAACCCTAAACCTTAAATCCTAAACCCTAACCCTTAACCTTAAATCCTAAACCCTAACCCTTAACCTTAACCCTAACCCTTAACCTTAAACCCTAACCCTAACCCTTAAATCCTAAACCCTAACCCTAACCCTAGCCAATCAATTGGATGTCTTACAACCGGTGTTGGGTGCGACTTTTTGACACCCATTACAGAAAACTGCGAATAAAATATACAAAAGTCGATATTTTTTTTTTTAAGTGGGTTGTTTAATTTATTCATGGAATATACTTCCAAAATAAACTATTAAAGTTTTTTAAAAAATAATAGAAATACCCTTTTTCATTTTTTTTTTTAATGTTTAAAAAATGCGGGCAACCAGTCGAACAGCCATTTTGTTTATGTAATGAATTACATTAAATTTTACGAGTCTAATTTTTTTCAATTTTTCTCAATTCAAAAATCAAAATTTTTGTATTGGTTCAAGTTTTACTATATTTTCAGGTTTAATGTTAAATTTTATTTTTTTAGAACATCTCATGTACAAAAATGTATCTTTGAACAAAAATTTTAAAAATAATTTGTACAGAGATTAATGGCAGAGTGACTATTGCTTTTTTTTTTTTTAAACAAACACATTTCTGCTATAACTGATTTTAAAAAAATATTAGTATTGGAGATGCCCATGTAGTGGACAACTTCATTTTGTCACTTCTGTCCATGACGTCACTTCGAAAAATGAGGACTGTTGGCTAGCCAGTCAAGGTCGTGGGTGAAGGCCTCAGGTAGAGCAGAGGTCTTGCTATCCGTTTCCTTATGTATTATTCTGAATATATGTTGTTACCGTTCCTGTGTCTACATCATTCTTATTTTCTAACACCACCTCAACTGGTGACGAGTATAAAGCGTCACCATATCAATTAGCCATTTTATTAACAATAAATGGAGAGAATAAAATCTTTATTTTCCCCAAAGTTATTAGAAAGTAAATGCAATGAACAGCTTAAATTTGAATTTGTGCATTACAATTCTAAACCCCTTCTATTCCAGCCATCTAAGCCCATAAACCACAATTCATATTCTTCAAGTTAAAGATAATTCAATATTGATAAAAGAAAATCTGAGTGAGTCTTTACTTTTAAGCTAAAGATTATTTTAGAATAAAAACAGCATGAATAAATAAGTTTACTTCTATTGCTTTTAAAGAATCTTGTAGACTAGACGGATGTGTTCCTCTTTCCTTAAATACTGAACTCGGGTCATAGAACCAATCAGTACAGATCCTGCAGTCACATAATATTGGATCAATAAAAAAAAGAAAATAATACAGAAAATGTGAAATAATCGATAAATTTTCTCAAGTGGAAGGAAAAATGATGATGAACCCTCTAAACCTATGAATCTCTTAAATCTAAATATAGGGGATATTAAAATTGATCACTTTTCGTCTGTAAAATATGAGTGCACACAGCATTTCATTTTTGATGCATATAAATAAATAAAACTAAGTTAATCTCCTCAGATATGTTCCATTTATTTTTTCCATGTACATTTTTTTATAGGCGAATAAACAAATAATCTTTTCAAAAATTAAAGAAAACCCATCTCCTAACTGTGCTGACATCAACTGCATTGGCTTCGTAAGCGTTCAACAAGCACTCGTGGATTTTAATTGGTTTAATGCTTTTTGCATGAAGGAATTCAATGAAGCATCTCTGCTTTTGACACACATCCATTGTAGGCGTTGCTTTCTTAGATTCTCATACCATCACTATCTGAAAAGAGGGAGATTAAACTTACAAGTCATGAATGGAAAAATTTATTCATCATAACAATGCAATTTACAATCTCCTCTTATCCATTCGAGCAGAAGAAAAAATAGGCTGCATTATTGTTTGGATAACCCTCATATATTACAATTATATTCTCTTAAAATGTGTAACTTATTAAATGGCCATAAAAACTGATGTGATTATTTTACAAAATGACATAATCTACTCAAGAACTATCCTTTATAAAATTGCATTCTTGTTCCCATAGATTTCTCCATTCTCTGCTTTTTAAGAATGAAACAAAAATTTTACACAGTTGTATCCCTTTAACTATGTGTTTTTTTAATGTTAAGCAAATTTATTCATAAATAAATACAAGTAGCATGAAAGAACTAAAGCTATCTACCCCTTACCTTGTAAACAACCCATACTAGATAGCTAAAAAATATTGAAATGGATATTTCACAAAATGAATTTGTTTAGTTACAGTTAGCTCAAAATAATGATGGGAAAACAATCACAGAAAATTCCCTTATGCAATATTTAGGTATAATATATGTTATGTCACTCTAGTATATTTATACTATTAAGAAACAACTTAGCAGTTAATATTTTCTATAAAAATCTCTTTTTTTGCCAATTAGCATAGAGACAAACTTCTAGTTTATTGGAAGAGGATAGAATTGTCCATTAAAGACATGGATATGATTATTCTGTGTATTGTGACATTTTTGTGTGTCCATTAGGTTGGGTAGAAGAAAAAAATTACTATTATTATCTCTGCTAGAAGTATTGATTCTATATTTTACCCAATTTATATTCTAAACTTGAACGTACTTAAATTTTTGATTTTATTTTTTATTATATTCTCTCATATAATTATCTCAGTAATATAGAAAGTGTGTATGTATTTATAAACACACACACACACATGTGTGTATTTATAAATACACACATATTTATTTATATAAATATATATATATGTGTGTGTAGGCTGAATTCTTGGAGAAAAAAATTAACCGATAAAAGATTTCTGTTTATTTAATGAAATGTGTGTGTGTGTGTGTTTAGTTGAACACAAAAAACTTTTAACAGTTGTTTTACCCAACCATGCCTAAACTCTGCATCATTTGTAACTTCTTTCTTTTAAGAAACCAACACAGGTGCCATGTTGTAACATTAAAGATACACACACAACTTTTGCTGTTTATTTTTATTTTACAAACAAACAAACTAAAATCTTATTTAAAAAGCAGGTTAATTTTTTTGTCGTTTTTACCAAAGAAAAAGAATTCAATAACTACCATTTTTTTTTTTTTTTTTTTTTTTAAACTAAAAGACAAGATATGGCTGCTTAAAATATATGCTTCCAATTATGGTATGGTTAAATGGTTTGAAATAAGATCCAGTTGTCTATTCACAAAATATCTTGATTGTAATATTATCATTTGAAGTAATGGCTGATAAGTGGTTTCATTTATCCAACTAATGTTCAATAAGTCTAAAAGGTTGATCTATGCATTTCACCTTGTGTGTGGTCTGTTGAAAAAGAAAGTGTCTTGATTGTGTAGTCGTCAAGCTGTCTAATCAATATTTTCTAGGCAGAGGAAGGTGACAGCAACTTCCACAGCCCATGCTGCCTGCCTGCAATTGAGCAAGCCAAGAATATCACAGATTTAAATAGAAAAATCACTACCAATCAATCGTTGCTCAGGCAACTTTTCTCTTCTTTCTCCTTTCTGGTCCTCTGTTTCTCCCGCCGCCCCTCTGTTTCTTCCCTACTTCCGTCTCTGTTTCTTCCGTCCTTGGGATCCTTTCTGTCATCCATTTACACCGGCCTCTCCCTCCACACTTCACACTGCATTTTAATTTTAAATGCGTATTCTATTGTGAAAAATAAAACCCAATTTAAAATATATTTTTGGATGGACAAATATGTACATCATTCCCTCCACCCGCATAGTTCCTCCATACCTTTTATATTTGAAGGACAGATTGATGCTTCTTAAGAAACATCCCACATTAACTGTTAGGAAAAATTCGTTTTGAATGACGCTGTAATTCTTGTTTATATTCTTCGTTTAGCTCAAAAATTGATTCCAAGGGAATCTAGGTCAGCAAATAATTTTTTATAAAAGTTATTTGCTTAAATGAAATGGTCACTTTTGTCTGCTTACTGGAAATTAAAGTGTTTTTAAAATTTTAAAATTTATTTTAATTTATTCATTTAGCCATCATTAATTGAATCTAAATCTCTGAAAATTTGTTATTTTTTTCATTTATCACACTTTTGTTAACTTTATTTCAAATCATGTGGAATTGATAGTTGTCGCTTTATTATTATTATTATTATGAGAGCATTTGATTATAAACCATGGGTTAATTTGGAAAAGACCATGCAATCTATTTTGGTAGAATTACAAATGTGAAAAACTTGAAGAATTGCAAAATGGATTTCAAAAGAATTTATTAGCTATTTTCTGTTCTCATTTTTAAAGAATTTTTTTTGTGTGTGTGTGGGGGGGATGTTTCTCTATTTCAACCTTCTTTATTTCCTTCTACTCAGCTTTTATTTCCCTTGTTTCCTTTACTTATTTCTGTCGGTTGCATGTCTCCCCTTTCTATCCGTTGAAACATATGAGTGCCACACATACCACTTTTTAAAATTCAGAACATTAATTCATTCTATATAAAAAATTGCATAATTTTTAACTAAATAATCTTGAAATATTTACCTTCAGATTTTTTTTTCATTTTGGTAAAATATAAGTAAAATGTTTATTTGAGAGAGGGGAGGGAATATTCATTACTTAAAATCTCTATTTTGGTTTTTAACACCTAATGCCATCTGTTAGATCTTTTTATTTCCTTTTTACAGGTGCTTTTCTGGCTGACATTTGGAGTTAAAATGGAAGTTCCTTGAAAATCTCTGAATTATATGCGGTCTCTATAAAGTAAGTTGGATTTTGTTATTCTATTTTCATAGAATTATTATGCTTGGACTTTGAAATCATTATTTACATATTCAAAAACTTTGGTTTGCATCTTATTAGGTTTATTAATTTAGAAGAATAATCTTTTTAAATGAAGGTCAATAAAAACTAGAGCAGATACAGAAAAGAGATATAAAATTCTGAAAGAGAAAAACTACAATATGATGGGTGAGGTGGTGGGCTAATCAGCCACTGACCACATAAATATTAACCTTGTGCCAAATTGTAGTTTTAGGTTTGATTAAATAGATTTATAATATATACTTGTATAAAATACACTTATTTCAGTTACTGAGTGTTATTATTTTTCCTGGTTAACAAGGAATGGTCAACCAAATAAAACTATAAGTAACAATAATAATATAGGAACATATTGGGCAGTAGGGGTAGAAGATTGGTAAAAACTTAGGCCCTGGAATCTTATTACAAGAATTCAAATCCTAGTCAAAACCATTGCATTTACCTTAAGTTGCCTCAGCCAAATTAGGCTCATTAACTTGGGAGAGTAACTCATCTAGGTGAAGGGCAACACTGATTCATTTTCTATCTTTATATTTTGTTAAATTCCTAATCAATAATTTACAATTGTTGGTCATTGTTTTAATGAATTAAATTGAAACTTTTTATTTTATATTATTAAAGAAATCTGATTCAGTCTGGACTTTTGATTGAACATCTGATTCTTACATTCATATTATTACAATATTACCAGCATTTGATTGAGATCTTAAGCACTTAGACTTTGGGGCCTTAATTGCATCATTTAAACTATGAAGCTAATACATTCCATAATATTCTATTGATCTAAATTAAATTTTAGAAGCAAAAGACGGAAAATGGGATGTAAATGGTTATGTGTGTCACATCTATCAAGATAAACCTCAGTTTGACTCTTTACTTTTAAAACTAAAACCAAACATCTCCAACTTTTTATAATTATTACCAACTTACATGACGCTTTATGTACAAGCATAATCTGATGTTAACTCTTTTTTTTAAATAAATGAGTACCATATAATTGTTAGTGTTTGTATTGATAACTAGGGCTGTGACAATATGCTTTTATTAGAGAAAATCTTGTTGTTACTTGACTTTTTCAATTTTACCATTTCTTTTCATTCTGAACTTGTTAGTAGGGCTGTGACAACATTCTTTTATTAAAAGAATTTTCTTTTCACAGTTTTAATAACTAGGGATGTGACAAGCATATTCTTTAATAAAAGCATATTGTCATAGACCTATTGATGACTTTATAATCAAATAACTTTTTAAATATTCATAAATTTACTTTGAAGATAGCAAGCAATGATTCTCTGAAATTATTCTTGTTATTCAGTTATGTTCACTATTTTCATCCATAACTGATCAATTAGGCCAGATTTTATATTTTTTTTAAATTATGAAATCCATAAAAGCTTAATGATCAAAATACAAACGTTTTATCCTTTACAAATTATTAATTTGGGTTTAATAACAGATGTTACTTGAAGAAAGCTATAAGTATGATGGCTTAAATGTTTAATTTAATAACTTTCTTTCTTTTTTTTTCCCCCTGAAAATTGTCTTTTTATTTAATCATTCCTTTATTTTTAATCTCGTTAATCCAGCAGATTAACTCATCTAGGTGTAAGGATAACACTGATTCCAAAAACCCAGGCAAATGAGACCTATCAAATCAGATTAAGTAACTCCACTAGGTGAAGAGTGTCACTAATTACTAAAAGTCCAAGGATATAATTTTTCTAATCTTCCATATTTCTGTTGAGAGTTGTAAGGTTACTTTTGATTCAATCTTTAAATCATTTTCTTACTTTGTGCCTTTGATGTTTTCCAAAATTTAGTCCTGCATAGATCAGATGTTTAGTGATCTTGTCATGTTCCATTACTTTGATGAGCTTACCTTGTTTAATGTATGTCTCTATAATTTGAATTGACAATGCAAGAGTTGAATTGTCTATACTAAATTTAGAATCCCAATAATTTATTGCAACATACAAGACAGCAACCATAAGATGAGGAAGCTTTGTTTTCTGTTTGTTTGATCATTTTATGTAATATCGTAAGAATACTTTGCAAAGATAACTATTCTAAAATTAACCTAAATCAAACATTATTTTATTTTTAGAGATAGAAAAAAATTCACTATCTTTCTTCTGTCGGGAATCTTTTGTTCTCCTGATACTTACATTCTTCAATATTCTTAATGCGCAGTTTAAAAAGAAAAAAAATGAAACTACTCAATCTTAGACTTTTTAAAATATTGCTGAATGTACACTTTTCTTTAATACTTTACTAAATTTCTTAACTATTCTTCAGGGGGTGGGGATTATATTGGTTTTTTTTTCTCCTCCCTAAGAGGTAAAAAATACTTAATAA
>JAUZSX010316033.1:0-11958 GCA_034780655.1 Idiosepius hallami | reverse complement strand
AAATAAACAAATAGCCGCCATTTTGAAATCGTCCGACGGGCCTGCCTACAACAACGATGTCATTATGACTGTAACAAACCCAAAATAGGCTAGTCGACAATTTCAAGTACTGAATGGACTCTTCGTGATCCCCCTTCAACCCCTTCACAGTTCCCTAGGGGACTGCGGAGCCCAGTTTGAGAACCACTGGTCCAAAGGGTTAAGGTAGACCATAAGCCAAATTTGATTTATTTTTCTACCTGTTTTCTTTTTAATTATTTTTAGAATGGATTTCTTTAGTTTTTTTTTTCTTTTTAAATTGACTTTTTTTTTTTTTTTTTTTCCACAGGAGTGAAAATCTATTTTACCGTCAAACGGACTCAATGTCCGGAGCGTGGCAAAAGGTTGACCTCAGTGCCCAGCAAATAGCAGTGTCTCGTTCAGGCTACATCTGGTGGCGCCTTCATCAGAATACGGTCTACGTTGGGACAGGAATCAGCTTCAAAAAAGTAGAGGGCAAGAAGCAGGTTGAGGCAATCAGAGATGTTGCGTACATTGCCGTTGATGAAGACTGTGGCTGGTAAGCATTGTCCCGATAAAAATTCTCAGTTTAAAAAAATAGACTATTGTCCTCATCGTTATAGGCGCTAGAAGCATTTATTCTTATGATTTTTTTTAGTTATAGTTATATAAACTAAATATTCACAATAGCACATAATAAATTCATATAATATACTAGAAGTATTGTCAGGTGTCAAGGACTTGCCACTAAAGTAATCAGGAAAGCCTGGTATTTCAAAAATCAGTTAATGCTTATTTTTATACTAAATTAATTTTTAATCCTTTTTTTTTTTATACTAAATTTATTTCTAATTCTTTTTTATGTTACAATTCATTTCTAATGCTTTTTTATGTTACAATTCATTTCTAATGCTTTTTTATGTTACAATTCATTTCTAATGCTTTTCTGTACTATATTCATTTCTTATGCTTTTCTCTACTATATTCATTTCTAATGCTTTTCTCTACTATATTCATTTCTAATGCTTTTCTCTACTATATTCATTTCTAATACTTTTCATTGTTGAATTCATTTCTAATACTTTTCATTGTTGAATTCATTTCTAATACTTTTCATTGTTGAATTCATTTACAATACTTTTCATTGTTGAATTCATTTACAATGGTTTTCGGTATAAAATAATTGCTCATTCATTTTCAATTTTACACTTGTCATAGGAAAAAAAATTTTTTCAAAAACGCTTGAATTATTTTTTCTTCAATTTCTAAACAGCGTCCCCGTTATTTATTTATCGATTTTGAATTCTAAAGTACTGCTTTGTATCCTTCCTGTGTTTTGTTTTTAAATTTAAGCAACAATTTCCACTCTTATATTGTTAAAATGAATTATACGGTCAAGTCGCGTTGTAATCAGTATTTAGGTGGGCGACTACTTAGGAATACCAGTGTTCACATTTCAATTTATTGTTTTCTTCTGGAATTCTATCGTCTACTCGTAAACCCGAAATTCGAAACCGGATGTAGAACCAAATCAAATACGACGATCTTATTCATATAAGTATATAGATAGATAGATAGATAGATATTTATGCCTAAAAATACGGTAAAAACAACCACAAACAAGTAGTAGTAAGATTACCATAGGCATTTAGAAATTCCTACATCTGGCAGCCTCGTTTCCAATCCACAAAGCGACAGCTCAATCAAGCGATCACACTCCGATCAGATAACCGACAAAAAAAAAAGGAAAGCTCTGTCAAATTGACGGCTTCACCTTATCAGATAGTGTCCCTCTTGCAAACTTCCTGTTGGGTAATTCGAGCAATTTTACCTACCGGTACTCAATTCTATATAAGCATTGATCTAATCAGAAAAAATAATAGAAATAAATGCGTATATATAAAAGCGTAAGAAGAATGCATACAAATTCATTTGTTCATTATTTTTCGTTTGCATTTTTTTTTGGGGGGGGGTTAAGCGCATGCGCTGTTGGACTCGGGCTACATTTCAGTTCTCGCAGGAAACTAAAACTAAGCATTCAATAGAAAGACAAAAGACACTAGAAATAACGTATCAAAAGAATTAAAATAACAACAAAAACAACACATATAAAAAAAATAATAATAATTATGCGTAGAATAGAGAGGAACAATAAATGCTTAACCAAAACGCGGCAAAAGACAGTTTAAAAGAAAAATACCAAAAAGAAGAAAAAAAAATGCCTCATTAATAGAAATTTAGATTTAGAATTTACTCAACAAGAAATTGTTTGTTGAGTTTTGCTGACATTCATTCTTTGATAATAAAACCTTTAAAAGGATTCGCAGCCCGAAGCTTTAACAGGATGTGGTCCTAAATAAAAAGAATTGTCGAAAAAAATAAAATTCTAAAAGACTTTCCGGAGATAATAGGCTGCAGACCCAAAGGTATTTATCACTCTAGAATTTTCATTCTGTGACTTACACTTAAGTTGGAAGAACAAAAATAGGTAAACGAATGCCAACACTCCAATGAAAACCGTACTATAGACACTGTGCCCAAAGGTGTTTATCACTCTAATTTTTTTATTCCGTGAACAACAAAAGTTGGAAGAACACAGGTAAATGACTGACAATACTCCACTGAAAATCGTACTATAGACACTGGGCTCAAAGGTGTTTATCGCTCTAGATTTTTTATTCAGTTAACTGCACTCAAGTTCGAAGACCAAACATAGGTAAACTGATACCAATTCTACTATGAAAATCATACTAAAGACTCTGAGCCCTAAGGTTTTTAACACTAGAGTTTTTATTCTGCGAACTACATTCAAGTTGGAAAAACATGGGTAAACGACTGTCAATACTCCACTGTACATCGTACTCTAGACAATGTGCCCCAAAGTATTTATCACTCTAGATTTTTATTCTGCGAACTCAAGTTGGAAGAACAAACACAGGTAAACTGATATTAATACTAATATGAAATTCACACTTAAGACTCTGAGCTCTAAAGTTTTTTATTCTCCAAATTACACTTAAGCTGGAAAAACAGAAATATGTAAATGGATGGCAATATTCCACTAAACATCATTCTATGAGCTGTAAAACCAAATACATTCATCACTATATTTATCATTTTGTTACCTTCATTTAAGGTGCAACGGCGAAGAGAGAGAAACAAATGCCAATACTGCCTTTAAGCACAAATTATGCACATTTTTTAAAATTCAATTTTAACAATATATACCCTTATAAAACCCATCATTGTTGACAATCAATAATTTCGAAGTGATTAAAAAGTTTTAATTCTAATTGGTCAGATTTTAAAACAAAGCTAGCCAAAATTTCAGCGTTCAAGTTTTAGATTAACACGTGGTTTAACAAAGTAGGGAATATTGTTGCAAACAGTTGACTTTTTTTAATCTACTGGCGCCACACACAGGCCCACTGGGTATTGCCAAAAGGCCCGAGGGGCCAGTCCACCACTGTATTTATTTAACTAGTTTTCGGATTTGTACCTTTCCGAGGCTTTATTTAATGTCCATCTTGTTCAACATGTGTCGTGACTCGCTCTGCCCCTATTTTACAGTGCTGCTCCTTATATATTTGGAGCCGGTTTGTCATCCCCGAAATCAACCGATAGATCCCGAGGTCAACCAAACCAGTTTATACCTATAACATACAATGATAGTACGATTAAGTAACGCAGGAGACACTGGTCCCAGACAGGTCACAATAGTTATGCAATATAGAGCCTGTTCCGTACTAAGATGGGTGACCGCTTAAGAATATCAGGTACTAATTGTAGACTGGTCGGCAGTTCGTGGTATCATTAGTCGAATTCATTAAGCATTTGAACTGAAAGACTTTCCTTTTCCCCACCCCCTCTCTGAGACTGACAAACCTTGCAAAAGAAACGTCATCAATTAGAGTTACCCCCTAGGGGGAAGACTGGAAGTGCCAATTTAATCTGAGATTGCGAAAACTCGAAAGGAAGGTTAATCCAAGCCTAAAACGGGCGAGGATAGGTCTTCCTACTCAACAGCAACAGAAAAAGCATGAGGAATGTATTTAGTTGAGAAAGGCTTTATAAATGAATTTTGTATTAAAAGCATGAGAAATGAATTTAGTATTAAAAAGTATTAGAAATGAACTTTTTTTCAAAGAACATTAGGAATTGAACATTACAACTGTACGGGTGACAAATAGAAATGTTTCTTAATTGCAAAATGTTGTGTCCGAAATAATTAGGAATTATAAATAACAAGAGTTACACCGAGTGGTTGCGTAAAAAAAGAGGTTTATTAATACTAGAAATATAAACATGAGGCTATTGGCCTGGAAAGAATAGTAGTGGTAAATGAAATAAGAAATAACTTAAAGTGAATAGTAAAACCGAAGTACGGAGAGAAAGTTCGAGTATTTTTTTAGGTAAGACCTCCTGTCTTACTCTTCTGTGTTCTTCTACCGCTATTCAAATATGGCGGGTCCGATATATACACATCTACGTTTCCGGTGTTAATAGAGTTATCGTTCCTTCACAACACAAAATATAGAGAAGAAGAATTTTAAGAAAATAAAAAAGGATAAAGGCTACGCATACGCGATACAGATATTTTGAAATGTGAATAATTTTAAAAAAAGAAAAAAAAACAACAAATACATAAAAACAGAAAGAATACGTAAACGATTTCTAATAGACATTTATTTGCTCAATTTAATTTAAAAGGTGAGGTGTCGAAATGCCTTGTGATTATGATCAATCATGAACACATTTCCAGTTTTTCGTTCGGTCTTTTCACAGATTGGGTTTTCCTTGCTCATTGATTCCAATATTCTGCATTCAAGGCCAGATCGATCGTTGAGCAGGGGCTGCGCGGAGAGAGTAATTGCGATAATAATGTAGCAATAATTGCATATTCAAAAATTACGTATTCTCTGGTGGGTGACAGTGTTTTTATTTGTTTGTTTGTTTTTTTTGTTTGTTTGTTTTTTTTTTTGTTTTGTTTTGCTATCAGATACTTTTAGAGAGAATTGATGCTTTCTTTAATAGAAATAAATGACAACAACGAAGGAATGAATTACGAAGATAATTACATTTGGTAAATGAACATTAATATAAACATTAATTAATTAAAAAAAAAGAAAACAAGAACGAAAGAATCGTGCAAACAAACAGAGAGCAAAACAACAGCTTTATTTTCCTCTACAGGTCACAAGATTTCAATAAGCATCTTCAAGTACTTTTGTATAATATATATATATATATAAATATATATAATGTGTGTGTGTCTGATGACTGTGCGAGCGAGGTTAAGTAGAAATCCAGTGTATTGAGACCAGGTATTCATGCGAAATCTTCGGTAGTGTTTGCCTGACTAATTCAGACCTTAGCAGCTATTCACACAAGACAGCAGTCGGGTGGACGATAGAAGGTAGAGCAGCCAGGTGCGGAAAGTCCAGCTGGAAGTATATCCCGCATGGTGAGCTGCAAACTTTTATAAAACGGATGGGAGTATGTAGAAGCATATGGGGACTCATTTGCATTTAGATGTGTCGTGAGGGTTGGCATTCTTCTGTTAATAAGCGGCAGTCACCATTCATGGATAAAAAGTCTTTTTGTTTATTCAACTTAATTTTGTCATTTTTTCTTCTTCTTTTGTATGAAAGCGTTATTACTTGGAAATTGGCTCAAATTTTGTTTCGTTTTTTTTTCTGCAAGAATAAACTGCAAATTTTATTTCGCGAAGAAAATTTTAGAAAAATTATTTGGGAATTATATGAACATCCTTGGAAGTTTTAGAACGCCTCAAGTTAGGTTGTACCTTAGGATTTTTTTGTTTTGTTTTGTTTTGGTTATTTTATTTAGTCTTTAATTTTTGTTTTGCTTCGTGTTACCCTTTTGTCAAAAAAAATACTTTTCTTCAAAATTGTTTTCTCCTCAAAAAGAATGAAAATTTAAAAATCCCTATTATATTCTGCGGATATCCTCAACAAGTTGTCCCAAAAGAAGCTGACGGAGAAAAAAAAAAGATAACTTTCTTAATTCTTTATACCACCTAGGGTGAGGAATGGGAGCCACAAAATATGATGGGATTGTGAAAAACGCTATAACTGGGGTTCTCAGGCTTGCTTGACCCTTGCAACCCTTTTACCATTTGTCAAAAGTTCATTCACCCCCTCATTTCAAAAAAAAAAATTTCGAAAATGTATTTTAATTAATATGCAAATATTACTAAAAAAACTTTTGTTTTTCCTAAATTGTATAAATATACATTCACAACATTATACATGACTTATGTTTATAATTGAGTTTTATCAATTAAATGCTACTATGGATTTATAATATTTGGCTCCAGTAGATCTTTTCTTCAAAGTGATAATTCACCCCCTTAAATACCGATATTCACCCTTCGGATGAATTACACCCCTAATGAGAACCCCTGCTCTATAAAAACAGGGAGACTTATCTAAACCTGAACGGATAAGGAAAGGTCTTCTTGCGCAACAACAACCGCTGTAGGAAAAGAAGATTGCAGAAGTGCGATATATCTTTGGATTTGAACCGATTTTATTTGATTTTATCTTCACTTATAAACAGAAGGAGTCAGTATAGAAATAGAAGTAGAATTTGTATAAAAATTTAGCGACATTCAGCATAGGTTGATGTTTGATATATTCCTTAATAAAAGCATATTGTCATAGCTATTACCTGGTGCCATGATTGAGCTTTAGTCTGAAGAAAATCTAGTTTTTTATAAGGTTTTGTCTGTTTTTCTTAGTTTTACTAGTGTTAAGCAATATCTCTCCTGAGATACCGCACACCTCTAATAATCAGAGCGCATCAACTGGGTTTGCAGAAGTGTGGTATATCTTTGGATATAAAACGTTTTTATTTGATTTTATATTCACTTATGAATATAAACGATCAGTAGAGAAATAGAAGTAGAATTTGTATGAAAATTTAGCGACATTCAGCATTGGTTGATGTTTGAGTCAAAGGATGACATTTGAGTGGACCGACCCGGGTGCCTTTACTCTAGCTACTCAAATTATTTATTGATCTATTTTACTTTGATAATGAGTATTTGTGTAGCTCGACTTTAATGTCATTTATTCCAATCAGCGTATTACAAGAACGTAGTTTTTGCAAAGTCGTTTTTCTGATTTTGATTAGTATGCAAATCTTGGCGAATCTTTTCACCTAAATTAGATTCACTTCCAACTTAGGAGTCGGTGAGATAATAGAGTGGAGGTAATTCAAATTCATCTCTAGCAAAATCTGCCGTTGGAAATTACATGTTGTGATTCTGGCACGGCTTTTGAATGTGTCAAGTATTTTTTTTCTATGGTAATCTTCAATGCATTTTGGCAATAAAAGTGATAATTTCAACGTTGATCTTCATATTTCTGTTTTCGAACCATTTCGAAAATTGTTTATTGAAATAAATTGAATCCCATCCCTTAACACGCAATCGACTCAGAGTAATTTGCAGCTTTATGCTTCCATATTTCGAAAAACAACAATTTTAATTCGTCACCTTTGAATAACATCGTAGAACAAAATGATCTGACATAATCGTTTGCTTGATAACAGCAAATTAGAAGAAATAATAGAATTGTTTTTTTTAAATTTAGAAATGTGCAAACGATCATTTTGTTCTATATGAGCATTTTTATTTAATGCAGTGTAGAGCGAGATGATATGACACATTTGAATGTTTGAATTAGAATAAATAATGACAAAGGTGTTTCGTATTTCCCAAATGTGCATACGGCACCGTTTTGCTTTATATGTGCATTTTTATTTAATGCAGTGTATAGCGAGATAATATGACACATTTACATGTTTGAATTTGAATAAATAATGACAATGGTGTTTCGTAATTCCCAGATGTGCATACGATGTCATTTTGTTTTTATGTACATTTTTACTTAATGCAGGTTGAGGCAAAAAGATCTAAGACATTTCTTTCTTAAAAAAAAAACATTAAACTCAAATATTAACAACAGTTTTTGTTTTATTTTCTATATGTTTATATAATTTCATTTGCATTTATACGGCTGTTTTCATTTAATGTAGCGTGAGGCAAAATGATCTTATATTTTTCTTTCATTTAAAACAGTAAACTGAAATATTTATTTACAAAAGTGTTTTTATTTTCTATATCAACATATAAAGCCATTCTGTTTTAAAGACATATTTTTATTTAATACAGCGTAAAGCAAAATGAACTTACACTTTTATTTCTTTGTTTAAGAAAACAGCAAAATGAAATAAATAATAACAAAAATGTTTTTATTTTCCATATATACATATATTACTAACTGGTTTAATATGCATGTTTTTATTCAATGCGGGTGGGGCAATAAGATCTCGCCTTTTTCTTCGTTTAAAAACATCAAACTGAAGGAAATAATGGCATTACTGTTTTTTTTTTTTCATTATGTTAAAAAAAAACATTTTGTTATATATGCATGTTTTCTATTTACTGCCGGTCGAGGCAAACTGATATTACATATTTCTTTACAAAAAAAATAATGAAGAAGGAAATGAATAATGACATAAGTGTTTTTAATGTATGTTTTATTTAATACACTGTGAGGCACAATAAATTTACATTTCTATTTCGAAAATTTGAATATAAATTGATAACAAAATTGCATCTAAATGCGCATTTGATCTTCATTTTCTTTGTTATATAAACTTTTATTTAATACAACGTGAGACAAATTAAGCTGACATATTTGGATGTTTTGCAACAGCAATTCATAAGTAATGAAATTTCTTTTTTGATTTCCAAATGTTCATACATCTGTTTGTCTCTTTACCTATTGGTATGTTTATCTGTCTACATAATTGGTGATGATGACGATAATGATGGTAATTATGAATTCAATTGAATACATGAAGGATTAAACGTGATAATCAGAAAAATATATTACGCTGTTAATAATTATGCGATGACCAAACTATCCATACACTTACTAACAGTGTATCATCATTATATTTCAACTCAAATTACATCATCTATACACGTATAGAAAGTGTACGATCATAATTTGGAAGAGACAAGTTATGGATATTAAACCGTACATACACTTACAGTGTGCAGCGACGGTGGAGCATTGGTAAAAGCCTTGGCTCTTGAATCGTATTACGCATGTTCAAATCCCAGTCAAAACCATTACCTTCACTTTGGCAGATGGGGCTCGTTAACTCGGAGAGCAGCTCATCTAGGTGAAGGGTGACACCAAATGTAAAAAGCCCGGGTAAGATCATGTAAAATGGCCTTTTGCCAAACTTGGGTTGGTACTCACCGACTAAATATAATACACTTACAGTGTGACATTATCTTGTCTATTAATTGGCACTTTCAAATTAAACTAATAATATTCTTACAGTGTATCATATATTCTCTTTCAAATTGCAATATTTATACACACTTATAGGAAGTATGTACACCTGCAACGTCACACACCTTGTGTGCACATGTGTGCGCTCTGTGACAAGAGGTTTCGTAGCAGCACGAGAGGAGAGAGCACCACTTCATGGAATAGTCATCTTCAGAAATAAAGGACTGCTTATGATGATGATGATGATGATATAAAGTATACCATTATAATGTCTATATTATCTCTTCTTATTCAAATTATCGTAACACTTACTGACAGTGTACCGTAGATAATAAGCACACGTATAGACAGTCTATAAACATCCTGTTTTTAAACAGCGGCATATTTAAGAGTCAAGATAAATCCATGTTTTAATAAAAGATACATTTCCGGAAATGACTTAATCCACATTTGAAGATGTTATTAGATAGCAAAATGAATTCTGCATCAGAATGAATGATTTTGATTTGCCATTATTTTAGTAAAGAACGCAAATCAATAATGGGAATATGAAAGTGATCTCAGATAATGGCTTCAATTGGAGAACATGTCTCATGATTGAATATATTAATCAATACGATCTCTGATGATTTATTTCAATCGATCCGCATAGGAAATAAATTTCTAGAAACCGTTTCCTTTAATGAAATGAAATGAATAAATACAGTGAAAATTTGTAATATAAAAGTTGTTCCAAAAGTAATGCCTGCTTTTATCTAATATACTATTAACATTTTTGAATTTACGGGCATGCTCGTGGCTAGATCAAGTAGGCGCTATATTTCCAGAAGAAAATATTAAATTGAACTGTGAACATTAGTAGCCATTAATGGTCTGCCACCTATTACTGGCCAGGCCCGACATGGCTTAACCCCGGTGATCTGATGAAAACCGGTGTCTCCAGTGCAACTTGACCGTATAAATTATTTCAGCGTTTTAGAAGTGGAGATTTTTGCTTATTTTTTTAAAACTCTGAGAACATACAAAGGATCGTTTTTGAATTAAAACCATAGAAGTAGATAAATAACAGAGATGCGTTTTTAGAATTAAGAAAAATAATTGATTTTCAAATACTATGCATTTTTGAAAAAAATTATTGGCAAGTTCCCGCCTTCGGGCGAAGCTGGGTAATACTTCTTGTGTGTATATATATATATATATATATATATATATATATAAGAGAGAGTCTTTCTGAAAGTGATATCACTAATTATTTACATATATATCATAGCAATGCCCTTTAGAAATTTTTAATATTTAACAAAAAAAGGGGGGGTTAGAGATCTTCAAAGACGGGAGTTTTACCGTTAAAATCATAGCAAGTGTTTAAGTCGGGAATGACTCTCGCAAAAAATATATATATATATATATTAAAAAGAAGCTGGCATTACTTTTGGAACGATTCTCGTAATTGAATATCATTGCAATGTTCTTTTTTACTAATTCGTTTTTTTTTTCTTTATCTTTATTTTAGGTAAGCAATCCGGAAATGATTTGAATTAAGGATTAACGCTGATTCTAAGGTTTTTTCTTTTCTTTTTTTTTCCTCCTTGCATGAAGGTTACTAACACGTTAAAGTCGCATGTATTCATTGTGTGGTTGGTTGGTTGTTGTTTTACGGCTTATCAACATTTTTAGATAATTTAATACCGAGAACAATCTTTTTTTACTAACGTTCTTTTTTGTCTTCACGCAGTTTTTTTGTTATAATACGATGTGCACTATATAACCTATAGCTGGAGAGAATATGGGTGGTTCTTACCTTTCCCAAATGTATTAATCCAATTATGAATGCAAATGGAACGACTAGGGTTCGAACTTGCGAAATACGATTCCTAAGTCCGACTGCCTATCTCCTAGGCCAAGTATACCGCCACAAAAACCCATACAATAGAACTAAATAGGGAAACAGGAAACTTGGAGCCATATCTTAACAAAAATTAACGAAGTAACAAAACGTCTACCTGGGTTTACACACTGCTGCATACACTTCGCACACTCAGGTGGTGATTCCTGGAGATAGGGTGACAATAAGTCTCCCGTGATACTCCATTTATTGACTGCAAGCCCACTTACTCCAGTTTTATTATTATCATTATTATTATTATTATTATTACAGCGTTATGGCTAGAATTGCTGCTACCGCAATGTTCTTTATATTTGTTACCATTTGGATTAATTTCATTTTTTACTCTTTATTGTAATACAATACATATTATCATTACAACGTTATGGCCGAATCTGCTGCCACTTCAATGTTCTTTGAATCTGTTACTATTTGAATTAATTTCATTTTTATTACTCTTTATTTTAAAAGTTCTTTTACCTTTTATAATATCTTAAATTTGGGATTACTTTATCTAAAAGATAATACTGAATTTTAACACCCATGTGTGCCATATTTAGTGATATTTAGTTCAAACTGCATATAAACACCCATGGGTGCCATATTTAGTGATAGGTAGTTCAAACTGCATATGAAAAGCCATGGGTGCCATATTTACTGATAGTAAGTTCAAACTGCATATGAACACCCATGGGTGCCATATTTAGTGATAGTTAGTTCAAACTGCATATGAAC
>JAUZSX010316012.1:0-11962 GCA_034780655.1 Idiosepius hallami | reverse complement strand
TATATGTATATATTGGAAGAACAACAAGGAGTAGAAGGACTACTACATTTTTGGATTTGTTTCCATTTGCTAAATAAAAATAGGCCAGTACACCAACTTTTGCTTGTATAAGTTATTCTTCAGCGAATTTTGAAATATTTATAAGTCCAGTACGTTTTTAGATATTCCTGGAAAAATCGAAGGATATCTTGCGTCATGGGAAAAACGACCAAATAGAGTTGTCTGCGTATACACAATTAAATATTATAAAAGAAAATAAATCCTAATACACACCATAGTTGCATTCAAATGTCAGGAAACCGTACCTATTTTTTTACTTCGTCTTTTGACACGAATAAGCCGATATATAGGCCCTGACAACATAAGCCAAAAGAAGGCACATCAATATTTTGGCTTAGTTATGTTCCTCTAATATAACGACTCTGGGTGACTAGTATGTGATTTTAATAAGTTGGGGTGCAAAGACTTAATTACTTCAATTTTTCATTGAAAAACGTCTGAAATTAAGAAAAAAGCTTTAAGTACTTTTTAATACCAATAAACATACATGATTCAGATATTATTTAAAGATATTTCATTATGGACATTCAATATCAAGTATCATATACTAGAACGATGTTCAAAGTATTCTTCAAGCATAACCAAGGTTATTTGAACAGAAGTATTTGATTGACATTCCCAAAACAATGCATCTAATATTTTTTCAGAGCAAATCTATGATAGAGAGTTGCAAATTTCATTGTATGATGAGTGAACCTAATGCACTTAGGACATCGGTGCATATATTGACAGTGCTTTCATAGATGTGCATCAAAGGAGGGATGCGTCATTGAATTCCCTGATGCATAAAAATTGAGCTGATCAAGATTTA
Source organism: Idiosepius hallami (assembly GCA_034780655.1). NCBI lineage: Eukaryota > Metazoa > Mollusca > Cephalopoda > Idiosepiidae > Idiosepius > Idiosepius hallami. The sequence continues at coordinate 11,091 of JAUZSX010316012.1, read as the reverse complement.
CCGCCTCCCATTGAACGTTTATGAAATCGATGTCGTTGATGTCAGTATATTGAAGTGATGGATTTGTCGATTTCAAATATTTCAAAGAGGCAAATGATGTGATAAATGAGAAAATGCGCTCCAGAAGCGAAAATGGACCAAAGGGTATCAAAATTCTTAGTGAGACATAGAAAAATGAATTATGGAGAAGAAATAAGCACACTTTTTAAATGTACCAGTGCTGTCTTAGTAGCCTTTCAACTTCGAAATAAAAAAGTTTAAAAAGACGAATAATAATAATAATAAGAAGAAGAAGAAGAAGAAGAAAAAGAAGAATAAGAATAAGAATAATAATGATGATGATGATAATAGTAATAATGGTTATATAATAATAAGAATAATTATTATTATATAATAATAAGAATAATTATTATCATAATTATATAATAATAATTATCATTATTATATAATAATAATTATTATTATCATATATTAATAATTATTAATATTATATTTATTATTATTATTATTATTATTATTATTATTATTATTATTATTATCATTATTCAATTTTTGTAGACTGTAATTTTATTATATATGACTATAAAAATCCAAAAGCAAATTGGAGGTCGGAAAACACATATTGCCACCAATTCAGTGCGTATGTTCTACGTAGATAAACCTAACTGTGTTTTTATGCATTAATTTGGTGTCTTGGCTCTTTTTATCTTATATTACCCAGTGTCTTAAATGTTAAATAAAATAATGACAATCGTCATTTCGAGATAAATGTCTATAGATAAAGAAAATGGAATACACAACTGAATCTGGAATACATTAAAAAGCTAGTCTCCAAATAAATGTATGATATTTTCAATAGAAATACATTAGTTTTCATTTCTTTAAATGTTTGTTTTACTTATAATTACAACAAAAAATGTCTTCAATATGAAAAAGTTTATTGCATTTTAATAGAGATTATTGAATTACAGTTCGATTATAATTAAATATGACTACATAATGGATTAACCTTATTCAAAATCCAAACCCCTTAAACTGTTATCATTTCTGCCATGTTCTTAACACTAAATTTGAATAATTGCAATCATTTCTATAATCGTTTGAACATTAAATCTTAATTATTGCGATAATCTTAGTCGTAACTCTTTGGTTTCCAGCCTTAAAGTTTAACTTCGATTGATAAAAAGAAACCAAAAAACTTAGAAGTCAAAATCATTAAAAACATAATTATTTTTCCGCAGTATCAAAAGGAACTATTCAATTAAAATGCTTTAATGAATATCTATATAATATAGTGAGCTTTATTTTTTGCCTTAATCAGGGTTAAGCCACAGCATTTTGTGGTTAGAAAAATCAATCCATACATTTTAGCCTGTAAATCATGAATAACAGATGCAAAAGAATAAGATGTTAATAAGGTTAACCCATCAGGTTTAGATACCATCTAAAGTATAAAGAAAAACTATCAAAATCTATCAAAAGATTTGTATAGTGGATATTGTTGTTTCATAAAGATAAGGTCCTCTGTAATAAGCATTTTCATGATTTAGGTGAACATCAGGTTAATTTCCAAAATCATTGCATTCTGTAGGATAGATAGAAAGTAAAGATTATTACATATATATTAATATATACGTTTTAATAATTTCATCTTTTTTCCCATGATAATATTTCTATTGAATAGATAAAGTGTATATAAATACTTTTTCTTTATTCTATGTTATCGTTATTCTTTCACAAAGCAATATTAACCAATAAACATTTTCTTTCAAAAATAACAAAAATGAGATATATAGTAGCCCAAATAATAGAACAATTTAATTTTCTGAAAGGATTATATTTTTTAATTATCTATTAAATCAAAAACAGTGCTTTCTTTGTGTAAGATATTAATTTGAAACTAATGTTTCTAATAAGTTTATTCTAACAAATTTTTTTCTCAAATAGTCTTTTTCTAAATAGTGTATAACTATTGAACACATAGACCGTATCGTAAATGAAAAAAAAATACTCTTAATTGTCTGAAAATCGTTGTTGAAATTTGATCGCGTTGATAAATACTTTATTTCGTTTTTAATTATTAAACTGGAGGTTTAAGTTTTGCATGCTTTTTCCCAAAATATTATCAATTAAAATTAGCTAATTCTAGCATGAAAATAAAAATTTACCTTCTCAATACGAATATTTGGAACGAATTGAAGTGGACTGTTTGGAATTATAATTGGAAACTCGATCCTCTTTAGTAAACCTGAAAAAAAAAATAAAAGCAGAAACTTATGTTTTAAAAATTTCCTATAATTTAAAAAATATTCGATTTTTTAGAATTTCATGAAAACTATGTAAAGTTTAAGTTTATCGAAAATACCATTTTGATAAAAATTAAATGAATCAATACACTTATTCTCTCTCTTTATATATATTTATATCTATAAATTTTACGTTTTGTAAAATGCATTTAATTCATAGATATAATATCATTTTTTGTTTGTCGTTTTTCTTTTTCAATATACATATTTTTTCCATTTAACAAGACTAATCAAAAGTTACTGCTAAAAAATATACTTACGATTAAAATATCTGACAGAGGAAGTACTAACTTTTTGCAAAATAGCTTGCAGATCGTCAACCTGAAATATATTTTTCAGTTTTTATTTTATGATAGAAGACAATAAAACATAGCATAAAAGTAGGTTTACATTTATTAATCTATTATTTATTTACATGAAGTTTCTTGCTAAAATACACTATGATTTTTAAGTAAGAAAAACATTGATTTCATACGTGCATGTGCCTCAAAATATTTATTATTGTCATCCAGGATTATAGTTGTAAATGGTTTTAAAAATAAATTACTTTCATTCTTTTTAGTTGAAAGTTTAAAAAATGTATTTGTCACAAGTTCACAATGATCCGATATCCCACCCTCTCTACATACGTTGAAAGTTATCTTTTAATGTTTACCCACCTCCGACCAAAAATAAATAAAAACATTGCTTGGAACTCTGAATGATTTTAAAAAAAAATTTGTATGACTCAGGAGTTACTAATTTTTAAAAAAGGCTTAAAACTTACTGATACAAATTTAATATGCTAAAGTCATAATGTATTCCCCTTGTTCTAGCAATTATTGATAAAATAAATAGTCAATGTGATAACTGTAAAACTACTTTCCTGAAACCCTGTATATCAGTAAATATTTATACTTCCGATTTTAATAGTAAAATAATCAATAAATATCTAGCCAAAATACACTAAGGTTCATATTACCACGTAAAAAATCTCAAATGAGAATGTAGATTATATTGGCATCTGCATAAAAGTGATGTTTCCCTTTGTAAGAATCATTAATGAGGAATAAAAAGTAAGCACAAGAGGCCATTATCCAAAATCGAGCTATTTGAGCAACTTTTCTTTAAAAAATAGCGAACTTCTTACAGGAAACATAGAATGTGACTAAGATAAAACCCACTGAATGCTTTTTCAGAAGCGACAGCTTTTGGTAAAATGAATTCGTTATCATCTGTCCATAAGGCATAAGTATACGGCAGGTATACTTATGCCTCTATGGACAAACCTTAAGAGTCAAATTAAAATGTTATCCAATAATCAGGACACATTGTAGAATGATTTTGAATTGAATACTTACATTGTATATTAGTTCACTGTTATTCAATGATCTTTGTAAATCAAAACTGGAAAACAGATTTTTACATTTTGATGTCATTAATAAAGTAAATTCAGAATTATTTTTTTTATTTTACGAGGGACGTTCCAGTAGTAATTAAAACGATTTTCAGCATCAAATGACCAAATGATGATCGATATGCTGGTTAAATAAACAAACAGACCAACCAAATAACCAGTAAAATGTAATGCCATCTCTGCTTCTGCTGCACATTTATAACAGAGATTGCTATTTTTAAATCTCGAATCTTCAATATCCCTAACAACTAGATAAAGTTTCAGGTTATGAGTGTATAAATTCATTCATCATAACAATGCAATAAATTCGGATGGAATAAAAATTTGGAGTATTACTTTTGGAACGAGCCTCGTATCAGTTATCAATCATTTTGTTTATACCCATAGTATATACCCATAAGGCGGTCGACGTGGCTCAATGGATAGATAATCGGACTTCGGAACCGTACTACGTGGGTTTGAATCCAAGTTGTTCCGTCTACGTTGACATGTCGACTAATACGCTTGGGAAAGGTATGAAGCCTAGTCTTCCCTTTAACTATGGGTTAAATAGTTCAAGACCTCAATGGCGGATGATGTGGATGATGTCTACAATGACACAAGGGCACTGAAGGCGGAGAAGGCTGCAACAGAGGATGACCTCCATTCGTCGTGGTTCTCTCCATGCCATTGGAACCAGGTCCTCTGCTAAGGGGCCGTGTGGTGACTGAAGATGCATCAGTCTCCCCACGTTAAAAGACATCACGCACAGGGGTCCTCCCGAAAGGACTCACAGGACTAAGTAGTAGGGCAGTCATACTCGGTCCCGTGTGACCGCCGATGATGATATGCCCATAGTTCTATAATTGATTTCGTTAGAAAAATCTTAGTTTTTAATACAATGAATCAGTAAAGTTGATAATTGACAACATAAACTGTTGTAGAGTGTCATTTTATGATGAACTCGTATCATGTAGAGTGACAGGTTTCTTCATTAAACGCCAATCTTTCCAAATGCTGACGTATATGATCGTTCGAGAATATTTCAATCACATGACTTATTTAAGCATATGTGGGTTATAAAGAAAAACTTTCTGAAAAAAATGTCAATCATCGAAAGTGTACGTCATCTTTAAAATAGAGATATAAAAGAACAACAAACCGACAAGAAGCTGAGAAGAAAACAGGCTTGACAGGACGTATCACACATATTCTTATCTATGTCCATTGAGCCTTGACTAAGAAGGTTATTAACGATATTTCGACAATTATTACCCAGCTATGAGCCACGAGAGAAAAGAAAGGGAGAGAATACTGAGACAAGGAAAAAAGTGTAAACGCAGAGACTACAAAATGAGACAGAACTATATTATTTTTACTTGGTGAGCACTAACCCAAGTGTGGCACAAAGCCATTTTTACGTGCTCTTACCCAGGCTTTTTACAATTGGTGTTAATCTTCACCTAGACGAGCTGCTCTCCCGAGTTAACGAGCTCAATCTGCCTGAAGCTGCTAAAGTGAAAGTAATAGTTTTGACTGGGATTTGAACTCGCGTAATACGATTCCAGATCCCGAGTTTTTACCAATGCTCCACCGTCGCAGCCCAGAGAAAGAACTATATGAAGTAACGTTGGCCGCCTTCCATTAGAAGTTATAATCATTTTAGTAAACTGTAGTAATACTGATGACCCAATGACAATTAAGAAATCTAATTAGGATTGTGTGTAAGCAGTCGGACTTCAGAATCGTAATTGGGAATTACGAATCTATGTCATTCTGTTTGCATTCATAAATGGACTATTACTCTTAGCAAAGGTATAAATACCAACATTTTCCCCATATATCTGTTAAAAAGTGTACTTTATTTTAATCCAAAAACTATTTGTGAACAAGATAATAGTTTTTTATCATAAAAACGATTGTTCGCGGCATTGTATGACCTAAAACGATTGATATGCCGTAAAACAAAAATAAACAAACCAACGTTACTGATTGCAGTAGATTTTACGGACCTGCAACGAATTAAAGTTTTAGATTTGGCCTCGTAGCAACTATTTTTCCTATTCAAACTTAATTCTAGTTTGTCCAACAGGTCCGAAAATCCTATGTATCAAATGTCAAGCATTACTATGTATTTAAAGAACTGTCTTTACCAAACTACACTGACAGTTTGGGTCCTAAACACATGAAATTTGATATATGCAGTATTCGGACTTGTGATACAGTTGATATTTGGTTTTGATCGCAAAACTTCAATAGATTCGATCTTTGTGGTCGTCTACAGTTTGTTGTGTGGGGTGTACGTTGTCCATTGTGGTAATAATATACTTCAATAATTTCGATGTTAAATAATTTACTAGAAAGAAAAAAATATTGGACTTATAAAAAACTGAAATGAAACAGAACGTAAAAGAAGCATCAAAGCTACACCCAGCACCTGTGCAAGGCCGGAGAATACATCTACTATATATTTAGAAAAGTGTAACTGTTAGTCTTTTTGAGAAATCAACTTGGTTTTGAGACCGAAAAATAGCTATTAAAGGGTTTACTAAACCTTAATAGTTCGATCATTCGGTGTATGAGGACTAACACGGTTACTATGGCGTTAACATAACGGAACTTTACAAAAATACTTTTCGGCTTTCAAAAATCCACTAAAACATTTAGAAAGAAAACAAAAGTCTTGGAATTACAAAAAACCTTGATCAAATAAACATCAAAATAAGCACTAAATCAATGAAACCCATAAAAATGACTGGCAAAACATCTCGTCTAAAATACAATTTAAGCAATTCCTTTGAGTAGCCTTTAGACACTAACTAATAAATATAAGCCGGTCTAAACCAGAATATCCGTTTTTAGTACAAGTCTCTTGTGGTTATATAATACTTACGTTACTTTACTGACAGAAAAGGAAAATTTCTTTTTGCGGATATGGGCTTTCATTTCGAAAGAGGTGTTCTATAAAAGAAAAAAAAATGTAACCCTTTTTATAATCACATTTTTGTAAAAGCTATAGAATAGTTGACTTTTTCTACATCGGATTAATTTGTATAATAATTTTAACTATCATTGTTAACGAGGGTTTTAAACATCAGTAAAAGGTTTGTTTCTATTTTTCAGTATTTTGAAAAAAAATACACGACTTTAAGTTATAAATGAAATAATCTGAAAATATTAAAAAAAAATAAAATTAGAATTTAAATTGTTCTGCTGATTAAAAGATAATTGTTTAGGGACTCGCCCATACCCACAAACGAACTTTTGCAAAAATATATCTCGAGAGGTACTACTTTTATCAGTGGTTAGTATACCAACCGGTAATTTAAGTTGAGACGAGTTCCGGGTTGACACCACCAATTCATCATGCTAATCGACAGTGAGACACACGTGTCTTTCTGTCTAAATATTTCAACAGAAACCTTTGCCTTATAAATAACTGCGGTCATAACAACTATAAAATATTATCTTTATTAGAATATTTTATGTTTATATTATATCTACTTGGTCAAGCTCCAATCTAAGTTAGGCGTGAGTCCATATTGACGTTGACATTATATCCTTAGGGTTTTGTAATCAGTGTTGTGCTTCACCTACATTAGTTACTGTCCCGATTAAACGAGGCCCATCTACCTGAGGCATGTTTAGGTAAAGGAATTTTCATTTTTATTTTATAATAGAATATTTCAAATGTTCCTTACGTCGGTAAGGCCATTTGAACACTTTGGAGGGAAATGAAATATTCCAAAAGCTTAGTTCATTCATGAAACACTCTGACAACTTTGAAAGAACGTTATTTTTTTTAAAATTTGGTCTTGCTAAAAATGAAATAAAGTATAATTTTTGTGCAATATTTTCTGATAAACTTTTTTTACAGAAATTAAAAACGAAATATATGAAAATAAAAAAGTAAACCTGCGGTATTCATTTTGAGTTATTACTTAGACGAACCAATTCAAATGTTGTTCCAATTTCTATTTTTTTTATTCATTGAATTTTTTACGGGTTTATCTTTTATAGAATTATTTTAATAAAGGTACGAAATGAGAACATTTAGATATTTGGAGTTGAATAAAAGAATGGTGTAAAAGACAGACACAGTTAAACAGTTAACGCTTTATGAGCTCTGACTTAGTCAACAAATTCCATCTTTTAATTTAAATGCAAATACTAAGTCGAATAAATCAATAAGAAAATAGTCATAAATATTAAAAAAATATCACAAACACTGATACGTGTTTCTTTATTAAAAACTGTAAAGTTAATGATTAAAAAAATAATGAATACATACGACATTCAGTATTAAATCAAATATTAATTATTTCAATAATTGAATATTTGGGAAGTATTTTGGTTGCATTGACTTTTAAAGTGGTGGTGTAGAATTCTCTCAAAAAATTTTCAGGCATTCAAAACTGTTCTTTTAGGCTTTTTTATGTTGACAGTTGTTGAGAGTGCTTAAGAAAAGACAACAGACAATAAATAAGCCATTCTTCTGTCAACAGGTTTTGTCCCGTCCCCACTCTCCTCCCCATCAAATACTTAACTTCAGTGAGAGAAAAGTGTAGATAAGGGTCACCTAAATACTTTGTTGCGTGTTAACTATAATATAACTCATTTGGACAAAACAGAAAATAAAAAGAAATATTGCCTTCTACATACACCTTCGAATGTTGATATACATAATGAATGTGCGTGCATAAGTATCAGTATTTATACATATTGGCAATCGAGTGTGCGAATATAAGTATAACCCTTAAATCAAGGACTGTAACCAATTGTCCAGGTGGCGATATTTTCATAACAATCCCCATACATAATACAATAGGAAGTATTACTTTTGAAACAACTGTATTATTATGGCGGGTAAATGGATAAATAGGGAGTGTTGATCGTTTATGTCAGTGTTTGAAAATGCTTTTGTTAATACTAAACGTGACATCACCGACAGCATAAGAGCAATAATGTCACATGAGCAGTAACCATAGAATTGGAAGTGAAAAATGGAACTCCCGAGGAAAACGGCGGGCGAGACATACAGGCCACGATGGGAAAACCTGGGTTTTTTAATGGACACATCAAGGTAAGAAGTGTCCTTCAGGGGTGAACTGAAAACTCCCCCAAACTAGAAGAAAGATGACGCCCCAGAATTCAAGAATTACCTTGTAGTGGAAGAAAGCTTGTAAGTACCACATCTATTTACTCACAGACTTCTTCCACTCATTGTACCTCCCGGCTTGATTTGAAATATATTTGGAGCACCTAGAGAAAGATCTCTCATTGTTTCGGCTATTTGACGACACTCTCGTTATGATATATGCGTAACATAAATATTGTATTGATCTCTATGTTTATTAAATTGAATTTAAACTGTTTGACTAAAATTCAATGAAAAAAAGAATTCTAAAGAATATTTTAGTGGCTACTCCAATTCAAGACATATTTCTTGTCATAAAAACAATTTATTACGCTAGTTCTTGAACAAGTCTCAAGACATTAATAATGGACATACAAAGAGACATTTTTAATTGATTTAAATCTATTAAGTTGGCTCCTATAATTTTGATTAGCATCATTAGGTCCAACAATTACTATAAGTCTTTTGATGATTCACCATCTAATTCATAGTTCTTTGATCTCATTTATTGATTTTATGCGCGATAAATGGTTATGTCTATGAGTCCACGGTCGGATAAAAGAAATATCACCGTTAGAAAAATTACCAAACCAATACCATTAATCAAGAACGCTATATTTTTCAAGTTAATTTATACTAGCAACAATATCTGTCATTGGTTGGGATATTAAATAAGCATTATAATTGTAATTTGGTGTTCAGAATTTTTTAATATTTAAGTTAAAATGCATATTAACATGGGACGTTCTAAAACCAATTAGTTCTAAAAACTATTTTAAAAGGTTTTATTCTAAAGTTGAAAAGTTCAAAGATAGAAATGGTACCATTAAAATTAGTAACCTCTTCAGCTCCTATATCTATTCTTCTACATATCACCATTTTTAATGCAAGCAATAATCTCCTCTGATCCATTCACGTGAAATAAGAATTTGGAGGTGTTACTTTCCATCGAGGTGTTACGACCATCGTTTTTAATAATCTGTCTTTTAAATATTTGCATTGATATATGTATGTGCATTTTTATGCATTTTATTATCCTCGTGTTGTATCTACTAAGTTCACTATATTTCTACCATTTATTATAGATAGTATCAAGTCTCATATCAAGAATTACGAAATACAATACTAAATTTACATTTTAATTTTTAACATCTTTGATGTTAATTCGTTCTATTTTTTTTACTTTTGAACGGGCTGTAAAATACTCTTTTTGTTAAATTCTACTATTGTAAAATTGTTAATGTTAGAAAAAGCATTAGTTGATACCCTGTAATTTTTTTTCTGAATCCACATTCATATCCGATTAAGTTTAATACACCTGAAAAGGCTAGAGAATTAGTTGGTCGGTTATAGAAAAAAAATAATGATGTAGTCAATAGTCCGCAAAAATGTGTAAACATTCTGTAAATCCTATTTCGATGAAAAATCTCAAAAAGTGCTGATGACTAAAGCGGGAGCGAAAATAGTGAAATTAATAAAAAAAATAATTTGTAGTACTGTCAGTCTTAATGTTGAAACAATATGTCTTTTTATTATTCTAAGAATTACCAGAAAAATAAGATAACCTTTTTATATTTCAATCCACGAACAACGAGTTCAGATGTTGATCAGGAAGGCTTTTACTTACTTGTTCTAAGTTGAGTCAGCTTTCCTGTTAGTTTATAGACTTTCAACTATCTCAGATTACCCCGAGACACTCAGTGTTCATCCAAGAGGGTAATTCTATTCAAAGAATTTTTTATTCTGGTCAGAGCGTTCGTGGAAGTATATTTGTCGGAGTGATTTATGTTTGAGGAAAATGACTTGTCATTCAGTTTGAATCGTTAAAGGCTTGGTAAATTTCCTGATATTCCAATGTGGTCACAAATCTTAGTACTGAACGCAATCTACGATTATACACTACTGTGATCTGACATGAAACTGTGAGTTGCCTTTAATCACATTGAACACAACCATGTTTCTCAAGTACGAGGTTCATAAAAAAACTCCTCATAAAAGTACTATCAAATCCTAATCAATCTTTAAGTGATAAATAGCTAAAACTAAGCCAAATTTCAGACATTCTACATAATTTATAAAACGTTTATACATACCAAACCAATATTGAATGAATCAGGAAGAGAACTGTTAAAGGATAACGTATTGAAATGGAGGTTAGCTGAAATATCCAGATGAATACGATTCTTTGAGAAGTACAGACGAGGTCGATCAGTTGCCTTAAGTTCTATTTCAAATGCATTATTCTCTCTCATCAAATCAGTCTAAGAAATGCA